>VZRN01001116.1:425567-436163 GCA_013397935.1 Dasyornis broadbenti | reverse complement strand
GTTCGGCCACCCGGGCGCGGCGGTGATGCGTTGCCCGTGTGCTCGCCCGGACCTGCCACTCACCGCTGGCCCCACCGTGTGTCCGTGTGCGGGACGGGGGCAGCGATGAGGGGACGGATAAGGACTGTGGGATATGGACACACACACACGACCAGTGGCGCACGGGCGCGCGCTGGGCCTGTTTCGCGTCGGTTGGGCGCGCGCGCGCTCTCCATTGTGGCCCGCGCCGCCGGGCACGCGCGGGGGCCCGGATGATGACGTCAGGGCGGTGACGACGATGACGTCAGCGGGGGCGCCTCCCGCCGCGCTGGGGACGCCATGGGAGCGGGATGAGACCACGGGGGTGCCGGGGCTGCGGGCGGTTCCGTTCCTCACCGCCCGCGGAACTGGCACCCGGTTCGCGGCGCTTTTTAAAAGCCAAACGGAGCTTTTGTTCCTCGTACAGGCTCCCCAGGGCAGCGGTCACAGCACCGAGCCTGGCAGAGCTCAGGATGCCTTTGGACAACCCTCTCAGGCACATGGTGTGACTCTTGGGGAGTCCTGCGCAGGGCCAGGAGTTGGACTCGATGATCTCGATGGGTCCCTTCCAACTCTGAATATTCGGTGATTCTTTGGTTCTTTTTCTTTTCTCTGGTACGTCAGGGGCCACAGTATGAGATCAGTAGACCCTAAGACTATGTACGTGCTTTATATAGCGACCAGGAGGACTTTAAACCTGGATTCAGAGCCTGAAAAAACGGAAAAGGATGCCTCGTGGAAGGACAGAAGTTTGTCAGATATGGGAAACTCGGACTTCGAGAGTACCTGAAGTGGTGCTTAATGGTTTGTTAGTCTGTATTGCAAGGTCAAAGTCTCATTTTAACAACATCATTCAAGAGTTTCAGAGCAAGAAGTGAATGATATGATATGGAGCTGAAAACACAGGAGGAATTTAGGCTCCACAGGTTGGAATTTGCTCAAGAGGCTCAGGCCAACAACCATAACTCTTGTGCAAAATGTTTTATCTTTTGCACCACACAGTGACAAAAGACTAAAAAACCAATTGCTCATTGCAGGAGTTGGAACAACACTGGAACTCGGTGGGTGCTTTTCAGTAAAACGCTAGGACTCAAACCACGTCATGATAACTTATGATATTTTCTAATTTAGCAGAGTTATTATTTTTTACTCACCATTAGATCTACGGTATTATTTGGGTAGAAAGTCTGAAGTATGCTTCTGTGTTAGCCACTCAGTAAATGAAACAAGGGATGAGCTGCTTGATCGCTGTACAAATTCAACAGTTTGTTCACTGAAGAAATAGCTTTATGTGCATTTTCTTCAACAATAAAAACAAGCCATAACCATGGTGAAAGTGCAAGTGTAAGCCTTTCATGTTTGGGTTGGAAAAACATGTAATCATATCAAAACAGCCCTTTTATCTCCGTGATTTTTATGCGTCTGAGCATGTTATTGTGGCCTCCTTTTTTGTCCCTTATCAACTACTTTCAGCTTTTCCTCCTATTTCCCATTTATCCAGTTTGTTTTCCAGGGAAAGTATTTAAAAGTACTGCACTTATAATGCTTTTAACTTCCGTTGCCCACCACAGCATTCTCCTTCAAGCCTTTCACTGTTTATGATAACTTACAGAGGCACAACAACACCTCAAACAATTGTAGTTGTCTATATTTTGACACTTACCTTTAAAAATAAACTGTTGTGTTTGTTGATGGTAATTTCTTTTTATCGTTAAGTAGAGCCTTGTTTTGATGACAGGCTAAATACTGTGTTCCTTCTAACTACCGTAGCTTTTTTTGGCAGAGCCAAGGGGTGACACATCAGTGGATTTTTATAATGTGGGCAATTGTCCACCAAGAAATTGACTGTCAGTTCACATAAAAGTCAACAACAACAACAGAAAAAATATGTGAACAGTAGTTGTGGAAACAGTGGTGGTACAACTTGTAGCAAGTATCCCTCTTGTAAAGAAGCATTCCTTCAGCCAAGAGAAAGAGTGGAAGCTTTTATTATTTAATTGAAACCTTAGGCTTGGAACAGATGAAGAAATGATTCCACTTCAACTCCCTGGGACTTTTGGTGGTACTTTTCAGGTTTTAGATTCTATTGTGTGTACAGTTTGCAGAAGCACAGCAATACTAGAGAAATATTGCATTTGCGTGGGTAAAAACCAAAACTATTGGTGTTTATATTTGACCTCCTTCCTGGTTTAAAGGTGTATTCTGGAGTGCCTTGACAGACCAGCAGTTGCTTGAAGCCGTGCTTATCAAAGGTCACAATAGGCTGAAGCACACGGCTATTTATGGCACCAAATAAAAGAAGATATTGGGTCTGCAATGACACTGTGTGGTTTCTGAACCAGCAAACTGCACACAGACTTCAGGCTGGGGAATTCTTCCTGCTCCCCCAAACAATAATCTATGCCTGCCCCTCTTTTCTCAGGCTTCTACTGTTCTCTGGGGGCATTGCTGTTGCTCACGTTGTGTTACACTCTTTTGCCTTTGGAAAAGGCTCACACACCCCAACACTGCAAATAAATGTTACCGGTTTGTCTTTGTGCAGCAGCTGTGGAAACAAAAGGATACAAGCAAGATAAATTGCTGATTAAAGAATACCCCTGAGATGAAGACAGAAGTCAGTAGGCATTCACAAATCTCACTAAGTGCTCCAGAGTAAGCATCCACACAGAGAACTGTGACAGAATTCTAGTTAATTCCCTGCTGTACACAACTCTTGGTATGATTAAAAATTGTTGGTATGATTAGAAATGCTTTTCTGACGTCTTTAATTCAGTGTGAAAATGTGGGGAAGGGAAGCATTTCCCTGCAGGCTTCCCTGCTCCAGCACTGCAGCCAGCCCATCAAACAAAAAGTGAAACCAGTTGTGAACTAGCTGAAAATGAAAAACAAAAACATTCTGGTGAGGGAATTACTCAGAATTTAGAAAATCTCTAGGTTAATGGGTGTGTTTATCTCCGGTTCTTAAACTCTCGTTGACACTGCACTGCTCCATGAGTAGACAAAAATGAAACTTACAGCAAACACTGCTGAGGCAGGGAAAGCTGTGGAGCTTTGCAGTGGGTTAGCAAAAGGAGGAATAAAAGATGAAAGAAAGCAAAATTTTCTCACAGACCCACGAAAAGATAATTTTTTTCTCCTGGTTCAGCCCCTTGGATGCTGTGTCACACACTGTCCACCAACGCTCAGAGAACAACAATTTGTGTGGCAGATAAGGAAAGTGCCTTCTAAAAAGGAAATAAAATAATGCTTGAGAATCAAACATGCCCAGACATTAAAATTTGTTCTAAGGGATCATATCAGGGATCACTCTTGCACCATTTTCAGTATTTTTGGGCCCAGTCTGGTAGTTCACTCAAGTACATGAGTAGTGCTCTTGATTTACCCAATTTTTCATTGACTTACTTAAGCCTGTGTGTGAGTACCAGTAAGGAAAAGACTATTTTGCACTTGCCCATGTCTTTGGTTTATGCGGTACATATTTTGGATAGTATTTTGGCAAAAATGATATGCAGGCAGATGTCACTTTGTGCAGCACTGGATCGCAGAATGTCATCCCTTCCAGAAAAGAACTGGTTTTCACAATTGTAATTTCTAATGTAAAGCATAATTATATCACAGTAGTCACAGCGCATTACATAGTTGATTAAATTCTATTTTCCTACTGGGAACAATGAATCCCAAATACAACACAAGTGGTGGACAGTGTGTGATATTTCTACGGTCGTGCTTTGGTATTTTAGGGCCGACATGGCAGGGGATTATTGTATCCAATGGGAAAATGCAAACTAGCCAAGAACTTTGCCCTCTGTATCCCTTAAATTGATCAGCAAAACCCAATAAAGTTATTACAAACAAACAGTTGATAGGTTTTAAGTGTTTCGCATGTAACTACAATATCTAGATACCATATATTTAGGTTTTTCTGTATGTTACAAAATCAGAATCCAAATGCAGTAAATTAAAAAATTTAGCTATTGTGTATGTGCACCAAAACTCATATGCAATCTCTACCTTCCATACTATGCTGAATTTAATATACTTTGGGGAGAGGAGATGTCACCCTGAGGTATCAGACAGTACTTACTCTCCATATAAATTAACATTCAAAATTAGGGAGAAAATTCCCGTGATAATGATGTATCAAGAAGTTGCAATAACTCTTCTGGAGTGATGCTATAGCTGTTTTCTGTTGTAAATAAAAGTCAAGTATAGACATTTCGTTTTAGTTTCTCCTGAGATGGCTGCTTTAATTACCATTCCTCACATCAGTGTAAGACTTCTCTTCATAGTGGTTAACTTTCCATCTTTCAACTTCTGTTTTCTGATTGTAAGAGATATTAATAGTGAAGTTGGAATGGGCATAATGTCACTCTTGAAAGACTTGTAGAAGCAGTTAAATCCAGTTTGTGCTCCATACTTGCAGGTACAAAATACTAGTTGCTTAGGTAGAAATCATAAAAATTTTATAAGAAAAATATTTTGTAAGGACCTTTGGTCTCTCACATTGAAGAAAGGATTCTTGTGATAAGAGAAACATGGTGTGGCATTTTCGTGTTACTCATTTAGTTGTGCACATATGGGTTAAATGAACAGCAAGAACAGAAATTCTCAGTGTGCCTACCAAATGCTCAGAAGATGTTGTAGAGACTAATTGTCAAAAAAGTGTGTTTACAGGCCTTAAAGAGTATCTCTTCTATCTTTTGGAGAGGGAGCAATTCAAAATATTTTTCCTGTCTAGCTCATTCCTAGCTGAACTGTCCTCAGATAAACCATGTGGTGTCCATGTGAAAAGCATCCGTCTTGTAGAACTTGGACAGAGTTCAAAAAATTGATTTGACAACCATATGGTCCTCTTCATCCACATGAACTTTGAAGAAGTTTGACTTCCTTCCAGCCTTAAGAGTAGAGTGAGGGAAAGAGGGAACTGATCTTAAAACTTGTCAATGTTGTTCCTAAATGTGCTAGATGAGCATGTTGTCCAAAAAAAAAAAAGCAAGAAGTTCCGTAGATTTGTGAACTACTGCTATTTCCTCAGTTTTGCTGAATGCCTCTCTGCACACAGAGTGTTTGTCATTGCACTGGTGGGGATTTGAGGGAGACTTGTTCACAAAACCCCATCCATCACATATTATACGATGGCCATTTTCTCATCAGTACGGTTTGTAAACACCAGCGTTGCTATGGGCACAGCAGAACGGAAGCAGCTTGTTTTCCTAAGGCTGAGCATCCTCACCCTTCCAACCCTGATCTCCCTCCAACCCTGAATTACATCCCTCACATGCTGGAGCACCTGGTTTATGTTGAGTATGCTGGGCTGGTCAGGAGCTTTATTAGCTAATAGCAAGCAGGAGGAAAATATCTGAGTTGTACTTGCTTTTCCAACAGTGGGTACTTCTTTGGCATTTCTTCCTCCTCTTGCCAGCAGTCTTCCTAAAATTTTGTAGGAATTAGCATCTCTTTGAAAGCATTTATTCCTCATTCAGGATTTGCTGAAATTGGCAGAACTGATAGGCAGAGGCACAGCCAGACAACGGGATCATGTGAAACCAGTGTCATTAAGAAACCATGAGAAGTTTCAAAACTCCAAAACAGGGTAGTCTGATAGGAAAAGGGTTACCACTACAGTTTTGGAATGGAAAAAGAAAAAAAAAGTGTGACAGAAACAACAGGAAAATATTTAAGAGTAAACCACAGATTTTGAAACAAACATGCTAACATCATTTGAACAAAACCAGTTTCATCTCAGATCTTGTATCAATGGTTTTATCTGAGCTTTATAAAAATAGCTTCTAAGAAAGGCTTAAATCTAAAAATATTTACAGGAAGGAAGTTTGCAATTTTGTAAAGCCAGGGTTTTTTTCTTTCATGTGACTAAAGATTTTCTTTTTCCAGTCTAAAGAGGGGTTTCATAGAGTAGCATTCAGACTAGTAGGATTTTGGAACCTTTAGTTACATTTTCACTCCATTCTTTCCTTTTTTCCCTTTGTCCAGAAGATTTTCTTACCCAACTAAATTTTGTTGACAGTTACCTGCAAAAATAATTCCCATTGTCAAAAAAAAGAAATCATTATTTCGCTTTTGATGAAATGGTACAGTAAGCAAATGTCAGTTTACATTGATGATTTGCAAAGACTGAATTTTGGTAACTGCTAGTGCCGTTCCATTATCTCTCTGTGACAGGTCACTTCAGAACATAATGCAGATTAACTGCATGCCATGCTGTATTTTATGTAGCCCTGTAGCCTTTCTGAGAGATTACATTAAAATATGTTGGATAAATGTGAAGTAACTCGTACTGGGACTTTTGTAGCAGTAGGGTTATTTTAGCTGGAAGGTTCACAGTAGCAATAATGTTTGAGCAATAGCTCTTTGTAGCCAGAATGGTATAAAGCAGTAAGCAAGCCAGAACTTGTAAAGAGGGGCAATATCTTTTATTAGATCTCAGAACAGGCTTGTATGCATCAAAGCTTGTCTGTTTTTACTAGACATATCAGTTGGTCTAGTGAAACAATATTTAAGTAGATCCTTTATCATCCAGAGGCAATCTGCTTTTTCTCAGCACACTAGTTCTTTTCCATTTATTTTTTCTATCCCATTATTTTGGGAAGATAAATATAATTCAGAATCTAAATATGTGGAAATAACATCAACAGACGAAAGCAGAAGCCTATGCTGTAAATAGAGGTTTGTTTCTGTGGTTTGACTTTTTTGAATATCAAGCAAAATGCTCTTTTGAAGTCCAATTGACTTGTCACTGCTTCTGTAGTTTGCACTGCTCTCAGTTACAAATTAAGGCCAAATGGACAAATCTGATATCTACAAGTTAATTTTCTTTTTGAAATTTAAGCTACTATAAGTCTGGAGTTCTTCTGCTTTTAAACTTGTTGCTGGTTATTTCCTAGGTTAAAATGAGAGTCAAATTTCATATCATAACATCCCTTTAATTATTTGCTTTTTCCTTGTCTTTGTACTTTTATATGAATAAGTAATAAGACATAGTTAGACTTCTATACTTTTATATCTTTAAATCTATAGCAGAAAATATTAACATCTTTAACAGAAATATAAAACAAAACAAAAATAATGTATTTTAACTTCCCAGACACAAGATAATTATTCCTTTGTTTTCTGAAATGACAGAAAAAAATCTAAAACCATCCATGTTTTGTGCTCTTCTTTTTTTTTCTTTTTTTCTTTTTTTCTTTTCTCTGAATAAGATGGACCAAATTTCCAGCAGTTCTTAAGGGTTTTGATTTGTGACTGCACATCGTTACAAAAGACTAATTCCTTATTCTTCTCAGGTGGAGAATCCAACTGAAGTCCGTGGCTTAATGCCACTAATAGTATTAATTTCTCCAAGTAATAGTAGACTTTGAAATTTTCCTTGAACGTTAATACGAGGAACGTTACAAGTATCAAAACCATATGGCTGAAAGACTGTGGCTGACTGCAGTTTAGCACAGCTCTAGCCCCTACTTACATGGGCTAAGTCCATCATAAGTCTGCCTCTATTTCAAAGGAGAGTGAGGCTCCTAACATGTTAAATAATCCTTGTTTCAGCTGGACACATCTCGCTGGGTTGGAGGTGGCTCCCTGGCATCTCTGGGCAGACCATGGGGAAAGGCAGCACTCCCTGAGCACAACTTGCCCCATTCCACCTTTGTCCTCCAGAGCTGCTTTCCTTTATCCAGTAGCTGCAGAGAAAAAAGTGAACGGCTGTGTAACTTTCAGCCTGGCAATGTAAGGTGATATGAAATGTGGGTTCTCAACAACTGGGGTGTTTTGCAGTTTTGCAGCTGCAAGCAAGATGAGTGATGGCCCACTTAGCCAGGAAGAACCCTGTGCTGGGTTTGTGTGGCCAGGTTTTGGTACCGAGGGGATACAGGGGTGGCTTCTGTGGAAGCTTCTCCTGTGTCCTATGGAGCCAACACCATCCAGCTCTGAGACAGAGCAGCTGCTGCCCAGGGCTTGGCCCATCAGCCATGGTGGGAGCACCTCTGGGATAACTTAGTTAAGAAAGGGAAAAAAACCTGTTGTTCAACAGCAGCCAAAGAGAGTGAGGATATGTGAGAGCAACAGCCCTGCAAACACCATGAAGAAGGAGGGGCAGCTGCTCCAGGTGTCAGAGCTGAGATTCCCGTGCAGCCCCTGGCGGGCACAGGGATGCAGAGCTCCACCTGCCGCCCTGGCGCCGGGGGATACCCAGAGGAGGCTGTGACCCCATGGGAAGCTGCACTGGAGCAGGCTCCTGCCAGGAGCTGTGGCCCCTGGAGAGGGGAGTACATGCTGGAGCAGGTTTGCTGGCAGGACTTGTGACCCCAGAGGGGACCCATGTTGGTGCAGACTGTTCCCAAAGGACTGCACCCCTAGGGAAGGTTCCACACTGGAGCAGTTCATGAAGAACTGCAGGCCATGGGAAGAACCCATTTTGGGGCAGGGAAGACTTTGAGAAGTCCTCCTCCTGAGGAGGAAGAAGTGGTAGAGAAAATGTACAGTGAACTGACTGCAGTCCCCATTCCCTGTCCCTCTGTGCTGCTTATGGGAGGAGGTAGAGAAGATCGAGAGTGAAGCTGAGCCCAGGAAGAAGGGAGAGGTGGGGGGAAAGTGCTTTTCAAGGTTTTGTTTTATTTTTCATTACCCTACTCTGATTTGATTGATGATAAATTAAAATAATTTCCCAAAGCTGAGCCTGTTTTGCCTGTGACAATAATTGGGGAGTGATCTCTCCCTGTCCTTGTCTCAAACATGAACCTTGTGGTGTATCTTCTCTCCCGTCCATTTGAGGAGGGGAATGACAAAGTGGCTTTGGTGGGCACCTGGCACCCAGCCAGGGTCAACCCACCACAGTTTCCCTTAGGCAGCACACAGACAGCAAGAGGATCACTAACTGCCTGGCCCACAGGAAGAGAAATGTGCTGCCCAGAGCATCTGAAGGGCTCAGGGAGCAGATATAATGAGTGCTGCCCGTAGTGGGCTTGATGACAACCACTTATCTGTTTTACCAGAGGTAAATGAGGTGCCACAGCAGCCAATGAGAGAGAAAGATGGGGTGAGAAAAAAGATGTGATAATGACAGTCTGACCACAAACAATTCTTTCCAGGAATGGCTTCTTTAAATTATGCTAAACAATGGGGTACACTGTCCAAGTATTATCTACATCGTACTTGAAAACCCTCATTCTAATAGCAAGCAGCTGTTTCATTGAACCACATTTATGCCCTTTGCTTAGTGTTCATGGACATTTGTGTGATTCCAGCTTTGGTCAGCTGTTCTCCTGGCTGATCTTCTAAGTGAGTATCTGTCTTGCACATGAAAATACTCACTGCTTGACTTCAGTCAATCATTATTGCTCATCTCCCTCACTGAAAGGCTTAGTTCATTTTATCAGGGAGTTGAAAATACGAGAGGACCATTGTTTCATGTGTAGATTGAAAATTTTGTTTCCAAATTGTTCTTGGGAGTGACAAATAAATTTATTCTTTTAAATAGAGCAAAAGAATTGCTCTAAAATGTTCAAGTGGACTCGGGGAATGCGGGGTTTATCACGCTGCACACATTTTTCAGGTGTAGAATCTTGGAGTTGTCTGAAGAGTGTTGAATTTAGATGCTGATGGTGCTTGCAAGAACAAATAAATTGCAGACTGGCTCAGTCTCGTACATGTGAAGAATTCATTAAGATCATACCTGGGGTTTTTCTTTGATTTCTACACGTGGCTGATCAGTTTTTGCATTTAATGGTGTGCAAAGGTCATCCTTCAAAGGTATACAGATTCCCTCAATGGCAAAATTTAGTATCAAGTATTTTAAGTCACATCAGTATATCTTACTGTCTGGGATAAGTACCTGATTAATTCAAAACCCTCTGGAAAAGAGTTTTCTCAAACTCTGTTTCTGTATTTTCTGGAAGGAATATTGTTTCCTCGCTATTTCATCTCGTAGTTAAAGACCAAAAAGGAAGATGAGAAATTGAAGATTGCTATTGTAACGCTACTGAAGTTAACCTGGAGCACATTTACAGACTTCGTATTGTATTCATATAATACAGAGAGATAGCAACAGCAGCAGAGAAACAAGAAGAAATGCAATGTTGCCTTCCTCATTTCCCTTTCTTGTGTCCATGAAAGACCAACTAAATTTCTGCTAATATTTGCACTCCTATTAGCTGGATACAAAAGATTTAAAGTAAGAAAAAAGCTGCTGGTTTTCAATTGCTTGGAATTTCTCCAATTTCATATACCAGGACACAACATGCTGAATTTTGAACGTGCTAGAAAGGTCTATTATTCTTGCTAAATCCCTGTTTCTTTATCCGATGAAAGAAAAATACAAGCTAAAAGTTGTAGCTTATATAAAATCCGAAGCTTAATAAATATTACAATTACCTGTATAACTCTTTCCCACATAGCTGTAATACACCAAAATATTTTCCTGTCTTCTAACACATCTCTTAAGGACGTTTCTCTCACTAAAACCGACTGGGTACTAAAGGGAACAAAATTACTTACCATTAAGTGCATTACTCAGCTTCTATGAAAGCAAAACTTTAAAGCCAACTGTCTCGTAAACCAAAAAAAAAA
>VZRN01001116.1:389634-425533 GCA_013397935.1 Dasyornis broadbenti | reverse complement strand
AAAAAAAAAAAAAAAAAGAATAAAGAGTATTATAAACACCACACATTCACTTAGGAAACAACTGCATATTAATGTAGAAATATTTAAAACACATAGCAAACAAAAGCGTATAATCAGCCTTGCAGCTTGTCACAAAGCACTCACTGCTTGATAAGCTCACCCAAGATTTTGAAAATTTCAAAGATGGGGAGCAGCTTCTCCTCCCAGATTCTCACTGCACTAATTAGCTTTGACTTGCTCTTTCTTCCATGTATGCAGAGAACTTTGACTTCATAGAGATGCCTAGCACTGCAAGATGAAATAATCTGTAAATTCTGTTCTGTTGTACAGCAAAAATGGGTTATGTGTTCAACACAGGCAAATTACAATTAAATTATCTATCCCATGGTAATCAAAATATGAGCTATCACTGGCAATTTTATTAGAAGTATTAAATAAAGATACAGAAGTGTAGGATGCAGTGGTGCAACTACACAGCTGTTCACACAGGAATAAATGTGAAAAAACCTACACAGCCTCAAGTTCCTCCCTGTCACATGTGTATGTAATATATTGTTAAATGATGGACATACAGTGCATGCTTAATTACAAACTAAGAAATAACTATAAAGTATAGTATGGCTTTTCTAGCACCTTAACAAGGCATAGTTATATTGATTGTGGAACATCAGGTAGTGTGGATTATTTTGCTGCAGCTATGAGGCTTGTAGGAAGAAGAGATAATTTTCTAACATGCCAAATGTCATTGTTGAAGAATTCAGGAAAGATCTCCAACACACAAAGACATTGTTCTGAAATAACAGATTTCAAGGATCTGGGGGCTGGACTGGTTTATCTTTAAAGATCTCTTCCAACACAAACTATTCCATGATTCTGTGAGTCTGTAAGATAAAGATGAATGGAGGATGATGGCTCAGAGCTTAGCTGGGTATGTACCAATTTGATTATTTGGGTTAGTTGTACTGCTTAATAGTGCAAGTGATGGGTCCCTGTGAAGTATGGGGCTCCTCATTGCAGGAGAGAGGAGGATACATGAGAAATGGAGAAATTTCAGGCTTTCTGTCTCCTGGGGCAAAAAAAGGAGAGACTTGTACTTTATAACCTGTACAGCACGGAGAGGTTAGCACTTGTACTTCATAACCTGTACAGCGTGGAAGAGTTAGCAGGGTAAAAGAGAGTTCATAAAATGTCAAAAATGTATCTCTGTCAAGCCTCTTATTTCTGGGATTGTGCAGAATGATAAATGAGCCCATCATTACCAGGCTCATCCTCAGGTTTCCCCCAAGGGTCCAGACTGAAGGGTTAGGATGAAATGACCCTTTTGAGAAACAATCACTGACTGCCAAGTAGGTGTTTCTTCCCCTATGACCATTTTGTGTGAATTCTTCCTGAGTCACAATGATTATTTACTTTCCTTTCTGGCTATCATGCACTGGAGGAAACATATCACATTCTTGGGCACTCAGGGATAGGATCCAAGATTGTTCTGCTGTAGATGGTGTTTCCTCTGCTGTGGTGATGGGCAAGGGTTGTTGAGTTTCACCCTGTTTGACTGGGTGCAGTCTAGATGTGACTGGCTTACCTTAGACTGGGAGTTTTCTTCTGCTCCCACACTTGGTGGGACTGGAGAATGGTTTGAAGGCAAGGATGGGCAGCTCTGCCCATCTTTCCAAGTAAAAGCTCCTCCTCAGCGGAATGTTAGAACTTAATGATTTTCTGCATAGATTGCAGGGCAAGGTATGCAACAGTCAAAAATGTATCACCAACAAAACTCCTCACATTAGGTGTCTCTTTAAAATAGAGCTTACTACTTTAAAGAGCTATTTCTGCTTAAGACTGAAAGTAAAACAAAGGGTTTTGCTTAAAACCACCAGCTTCGCTCCTGCTGTATTTTTGTCAGTGGTAAAACTTATGAGAACAGTATGTAACATGAAAAAAATCACCTTCCTAATAAGAAAGAAGATAAAGAAGGAGAAAGGTTATAATAAGTAACAAATGCAAAGGGTAAATATTTCTAATGCAACCAGTAAGAAGGTTTGTTTCACTTTTTTTTTATCCTGGAGAGCTCATGCCAAGATCATAAAAGGCAATGCATCAGGTTTTGCCTTTTTATTGACAAAAGCATTAAAAAAGTATAATAAGATGGACTTGCAGATGACAAAACTGCCTCACATGAAACATAAAAGCTCAAAATGTTGGGTACTAGGGAGCAACTGGAGAACAAACAAACAAACAAGAAGTAATTTGTTCCAAAATTTCCTTGACTCTTATGGGAAAAGCTAAAAGAAAGAAAAGCATGAGTTATTAAGATTTTCATTAAAGTGTTATTTTATTTTGTAAGAAGGGGTGTTTCAAGACCGTTGGGGGTGTCTTATATTTTGCAATCAGGAAGATCCCTTTCTCCTGCAGGTATGAATGACTGGGTAGAAGGGAATGTCCAGCTCAGCATCCTGCAGGATGACAGGAGCACATTGTCACCACGCCAGGCAGGAGGCACCACCAGTCCCAGTGCCCAACTGGCAGTCCCTGGGGAGTCCCTTTAGGAGAGGATGGGTAGTCCAGGGGACAGCCTGCCTGAGATTATCTCAGTGAGAGAGGAGGACACAAACAAGCAGGAAATCAAATTACCTTAACTCCCCTAGTTATGGTACAAACTGCACACTACAACTTGAAGAAAACAGCTCATTGCCTCTGCATGATAGAGCAATCTCTGACAGTCCTGGCTTGAAAGTGGATGAACATTTTAAAGATCTACGGAGTTGTCTTAATGGACGGGATCTGGCTTGGAAAGAAGAATAGTATTATGAAAATATAAGTGTATTTAATATTTTATGCTGTGTTAGGAGTGCATTTCACTTTAAACAAAAGTTCAAATGGTCCTCAACAAATGTAAAACAAATAGATCATGATATCAAACTCAAATAATAGTTACAATTTTTTTTTTTTTTAAATCACTTTGTGGATTCATTAATTGCCTCTGGGCAGGCTGTTTTATACATGAAGCTGTTTCTCATCCTTAAAGGCCAGTTTAAAATGTTACGTTGGGAAAAGCAGCAAAATAAAGAAAAAAATAGTAGAAAAGAAAGGGTTTGTTTCTTTCTTCTGTGTTGACAAGGAGGATACCGTATCAAGAACATTGTCTAAGACTTAGAAAATTGAGTTTCTGAGAGTCTGCGTGCTAGGATCATTCAGTCCCCAAAGCCCGTGGGAAGATTATTCAGCCATGAGTAGACTGTGTCACTGTTTTCATATCTTATCTGTGAGGAGCCAGCTCGACTCATGAGCATTTGCAAAAACTGGAATGTGCTACAGAGATGCCAGAGCAACTCTTGACTCTGCAAGACTTCTGCGACTGGGTTTTCCTGCAGTGCCAGGCTCAGGCTGTCCTAGGTAGTGGAGAGCTGCTGGCATAAGGAATATATCATGTGGATAATGTTGGTGATATTAATCCTCTTTTTATTATAACCTAAACCCCATATTATTAGCTGACAAGTGGTGAATTTTAACATGATTTAAAGGGATGATAAAATTAGTGTGTTGCTTTACAGGCATTCGTTTATTGAAGTAAACTTTATCTAGTGCACAAAAATTAGGGTGAATAATTCCAGGTTTACATTTCATACACCCCAGTTCTTAGAATTGATGTATTTTAAAACAAAATACTAAGATGCTGTGATTCTATAACAGGTCTAATTTGGTGGTTTTACTGGATCATTGCAGTAAACAGTGATTTAGGCAACTAAGTCTCCTGAGACAAAATTAGGCACTGAGGAACAAACTCTGCCTACAAAAACAGAATCAGATGTATTTAAAAGTATAATAGTGCTTGTATTAGAGATTTAGAATGGTAGTTTTCTGATGCTTTATTGAATATTTTTATTCTGTTGGGAGGCTGGACGTTTCAGAGGTTTTTGTAGGAACCCTGGCACTGCAATGATGGCTCACACAAGTCACTGGCTCTTCAGGAGTTCAGCTGCTTTGATCTGTCAGATGTGAGTTCTTGGGTGTACAGAGGACAGAAGTTTGGATTCTGCATCGGGATCATGCTGCCCGTCAGATCTACCAGCCACATCCAGGACATACCTGAGAACACCGTTGACACAAAACTGGGAAAACATTGTTATAAACTTGTTCTAGAGGGGCTACTTTTTATCCACTGACACTTAAATGAGCGAATATTTTAAATTTTCATAGATGAGCACTTAAACACATTCTTGGGCTCTGCTGAATAATTTTATTAGTGGTATTTAATATTCTCTGTTGTGAGCAATATAAATGTGATTTTTTTTTTATTTTTTTTTTTTGCATGTGAAAAAGGTCTTTTCTTCAAGAATAACCATCTTTAGCATATGTTAGAATTGGGGTGACAAGTTAGGATAAGAACCAACAATTCTCAGTTTCTGTATGAAGTGAAATAACTCCTAACAGGCATCTTTGCTTTTAGCCTACTTTTGTCTGCCTACAAAGAACTTTGCTTGTCAAGAATTGTAGGTACCTACTCTTCAAGTGGAAAGAATAGCTGGCCTCCAGCCTCCCACAGGGAGAGCTGAGAATTAAAAAGATCTTTTAGAGAACCTAAGAATGGCTTTAGCCCCTTCAGCAGCTGAATAAGGTTTTATAATAGAAGTGCAAACGCACGTGCTGCAACTTTTGGTGAAAAGCTGTCATGATACCACAGTATTTGCAATCTAAACCTTAGCTTTCCCAGGCATTCTCCTGCACTTTATAAGTGCTTCTGAAGTACAAATAATTTCTGGCATAGCTCTTGATAATTCTTGACAAATATTTGAAAATTATAATCTCCCGTTACAAATGTGAATTAAATGGGTGTGCTGGGAGCTTTCTCCTCAGCACACAGTGTACAGCAGAACGGGCAGGGGCTGTCTCAAATGAGCTACAGAATTGTTAGCAGTGAACATCACACGAGTTCCTGGTGTGCTCGGGTTCTGCTGGCAGTGGGGACCTTTATAAATGCACACAATATCAGCTCCTGCCAGTGCCAAACCCATCAGCATGAGCAGCAACAACTTCTGAGCTTCTTTGCTGCCCAGAAGGAATAGTCACTACTTGGGACACGGAGGTTTGTACTTCCAAGGCAGCATCAGCCACTGGATGTGAGGGCAAGTCTTGGAGCTGTAAATCCCTCCCAGAGTGCTGTGAAAGTCACTATCCCAACACCACTCGTCTTGCCAAGATCTCATTGCCCAATTCTTCTTGCATATTCTCCCCTTCCTCCAGTCCTGCTGCCTTCTCTTTGCACTTGCCCTTTTCTTCTCTGACCTTCAGTGACATGATTGCCTCTCCCACACCAGCCTTCATAACTTTATCTCCCTTTGTCCCCCCTGCCCCTTCCCTTGCACTCTTCTGCCTCTACTCCACGTGGTTCACTGGGAGATGCCTTTTCTCGCTTTGGTTTCCCTTCCTTCACTCCAGCTGCCCTGGACCTTTAGTTTCTGATGTCCTTCCGTGCCCCTGTGCCTAGGGAGGGACAGTGCTGGAAAGATGTGCCTGTTTGACAGGACAAGGGGTAGTTTGCTTTCAGAAGGCTGTAGTCTTAGGACTGAGGCATTTAAAACACATATATTGTATAGAGCCAGGAGTACATCTAACCCCACTGCATGCTCCTACCTTGTCTTCTGTCCTGACAGTTTGAAATGGGCAAAATTTCCATCTATCCACATTGTATCATCCCATATGTTCTCTGCCTGGTCTCTCCCTGGGCATGTGCACATGCAGCCAGCAGTTGAGGGAGCATAACCCAGTTTCCTGCTGTCCACCCCAGGGAGAAGAGAGGCAAAGCTGTGACCAGAGTGACTGCACAGAGGATTCAGTCAATTCCCAGCCTCACGCCTTCCCACTCCTCCCCTGTTCCAGGAACTCTCCAGCTGTCTCTGTGTTTACTTCTGCCTTCCCTGTGGCATCTTCTTATAGTCTCTCTTCCTCTTTTGCATGCTGGAGAGAATATCTGAAGCCCTCTTTTTTTCTCTTCTGCTGGACTGGGCATGCCTGGGCTCCTTCAGAGCTCTTATCCTGCCAAGGCAATGAAAGACGATGCATTCATTGCTTCCCCTCGTTCATGCCATCCTTAACAACAACAACAAAATCCTTTCCATCCGTTGTTCCTCTGTGCCGTTCTCAGCTGATTTTTCAGTAGGCCTGTGTTTTGTCATTTTTGAGATTGATTGCACAAAAACTGTAGGTGTAAATTTAATAAAAATACATCTGTAAACATTACAGCACTCAGCACCATGATTTTGATAAAATGTGAAGTAAAGCTGGCTGTCCATATCATAGGTTTTGGTTGGTAGCTAGCAGGGCTTTATTTCAAGGTTGTATTCCTAGATCCTTTTCCAGATGAGACACTAAAGAAAAATACCCATGAAGTTTCTGAAAGGAAAATAAGAGGCATCTCAGACTGGTGTGGTGCCCTGTTGTAACACTCAAACAGGATTTTTCAGAGCTAGATGAAAGCATGATAAATTGGTGACAGGAAGGGTCAGTCAGTTGCAGGAGTAAAAAACCAATGAAGTTTGCCCTCCTGGCTACATTCATGGACTGGATGACATTCCTGCTGCATGACAAATGTGCAGGCATCATCTTCCCAAGCTGGAAGGAGATACAGCAAGAATGTGGGAGAAACCAGATGCAGCCAAGAGCATGATGGAAAGATTTAGTAAATTAACCCCTTCTTTGTGAAAGGAACTGGGCTGCTGGTAGATATCCATAAGAAGAGTGGTGGTGAGGGAACCAAAGATGGGAAACATCAGGTGTGCTGACAGAAGACATGGGATGCAAGCCCATTAAAAAACTTGCTATGTAAGTTGATGTCTAAAGGCTTACATGACCTTTTACAAGCCTTCAACACAGACTTTGCTGAATCCTCCTTAATCAAGTCTCCATGCTCTTGGTTTTTTTTCCTTTTTCTGTCTTTTCTGGGCTCTCTGTGATGCTTTAGTGTTAGAGGAGGAAAGCAGCCCAGTTTATGGCTTCTACCTTACAGTTTTGCTGCCCACCATATTTACTCCTCTACCAGTGCTGACAGTTTGTCCTGTCAATAGTCAGAGGTGTCATTTCTGGCACAATAATCGTGAACAACTGCAGGAGTATGACAAAAAAAAAGAGGTTTCTGGAGCCTTTTTTCCATGGACTCTTGAGAATCTCTGCATGGCCTCCTGACCTCATGAGCTTGACCTCTACCTGCATGATCCTGGCAGAGCCCAGGTGAGTTGTGGGATTAAAGACCATGTGGAGTGAAATAAAGCATCCCAGCTCCCAAGAAGTAGAGCCTAAGGGGGAGGGTACAGCAGATATAAAGAGATCTGAAGAAGTTTCAGCTGCATTTGAGCCTGTTCTACTTCCACAATATGTGATGGATAAGTGGGACGGCAGCTTACAGTGGATATGGAGTCATCATTAAAGCAATGCTTGCAAGTTCAACTTGTGTACATCTCTAAACAAGGCAGGACAGCAGCTTTTTTGATAGCTGGGTTCAGCTGTCCCACACACCCCTGTCTCACCTCTCCTCCCACTCAAGCATCCTGAGAAAGACAGAGCTGTGCACATCCGGAGGAATCTGGGAAAGGATGGAGGTTGATCATTAGGCTTTCTGGATTCCTTATTGCCAGACCCTCAGGAATCTGCCTTGAGCAGCAGTCCCTCCTGAGCAGCCTCTCTCCAAAATATTGTAGGAAATCTTGAGGTATGGGAGCAAAGCTACGGGCATGCATGGAAACACACCAGGTTACGCCATCTGAGCTAAAGGATCCTTCAGGATGCTCAAGAGTTTGGCAGTATCAGAGTCATGGCTGTCCTTGACAAAGCAAGCCTGGAAAAATATCATCAATTTTGTCTATGCCTTCCCTGAGAGACCCAGTTCACTGTGGCAACACCAGTGTGTGATGTTCCATGTGGCTCTTAATGAGTCCACCACGCACATGCAAATGGCTTTTCATGAAATGGACTTCTACTTTCAATCGGATGTAAAATCTGGAAAATGTCTCCCCAGCTAACAGGCAACTGAAATTTAATTTATAATGGACAGTTTCAGGCAGTCATGTTTGTACTACTTGGCAAATATCTACAAATAACATTTATTTACATTGTAAGCTCGGTGAATCAAAGTGCCTGTTGGAAAAAAGCTTGGAAACATGCAAGATCCCCTGAGATCTGCACCAAGCTGGACCAGTGAAACAACAGAAGGTTTTCTTAAGCTTATTGGCAATTGGCCCTAAAATAGAAAGGGACAATCAATAGATTTTGACAGTTTACAGACCATAATAGAAAAATAAGCAAAACTTCCATGGCTATGTGCTCAATTTCCTTGTTTACCACAAGGCTGTATCTTGAACAGTCACATTTCAGCTCTATTTTTAGGCAACATTCATGGAGAGGTACCACAAGATCCAGAGCTCCTATGAGCTGTGCGTTTCCCAGGGAGACCTCAGGGAGCAGCTGATGTCTTGTTTGCTCTTCCAAAGAGGGTGGCTCTGAGCTCCCTCTTTCCTGCCACAGCCTTCTGAGAAAGGCAAAGGAGGGCACTTTTTCCTCACACCCTTTGGGATATGTCAGGGGCATCCAAATGGATGGACAGTGCTGCCAGCAGTGACTCTGTGCCACATAACCCCAAAAACAACCTGCCAGGAGCTGCTGGATGAAGCAGAAATTGCATGTTGCAAACCAAGCCCAAAGTTTAATCATTCTTGAGGTAATGTACACAAGAAGGAAATGAAACTCCTCTCTAGAAGAGGGATATATTTGCTTATTGTCTGAGGAACTAAATACTGTGAAAAGGAGAGTCTGTAAAATGTTCTAGCAGTTTTTTGTGCAACTCAGAGGGTAAAACCTTGCTTTTACTGACTACAGACACAGTGATAGAAACCATCCCTTGGTGCAAGACTGAATTTAAAGTGGAAGGGTTGATATGATTATACCATAAAATTCAGTCATACTGAAAATGAAAGCAAAACCCATGAAGGATTTACACGAATCCTTAAAGTGACATTAACTTCATGAAACATCCACTTCTCTCTGTCTGCAAGCATTTCAGGAGCAGGTGGATTCAGTGCTGAGGAAGCACACAGTTTATTTAAACTTCCCCTTCAGCAGATGTAGAGGGGTTTGAAACATCCCCACATCCCCTCAGGGGCTTCTGGAAGAAGGTGATGATTTTGGTTCAGGACCACAGGGGAGGTGCAACTCTCATCGCCCTGTTAAGAGAAATAATCTGGGAATAACTGCTGGGATTTTTATATGGCATAGATAAGACAAATAAATCAATTTAGCAAATGCTGCTTTTCCCTTTTCCCCTAAATGTGTTCAAGGATCCTATGCAGCACTTACAGAGGTCAGGCAGAGCAGCTGTTTCCCTCATAATTTCCCATTTTCAGTCACATTTGACGAAACTGTGGTTTTTCTCTCCTCTTGGGAAGACTAATGACTGATGTCTGCTCAAATTTACTGAGTAAATAAAACATGGGGTGGTGTCCCTGTGTACATTTAGGAGTGTAAAAAGTGGCGAAATAGGTTTGTTTGGGCTGCTCTAGGCCAAGGGCAATCATTCCCCATTGCACCCACCTCTGTGCTGCCTAAAGGCAGCCAAAGGGCCTCTCTCTGAAAAGGCAACACATTTAAATTTGGGCTGGTGAATCTCCTACCTTTTAGCTTTTATTCAATTTGCCCCCTTTGAAGATAGACAAAGGATGATGATTTGCTAATAAGATTCGATTATAATTGTAACCTGTTAAATAAAATTTGTACAAATACAATGTAATAGTTACCATTATAAAATATAACTTAGTATCATTACTATCAGTGTCTGAAAATGGAGCTGGAATAATTTCTGGTATGATCAGCAGCAGAGAACCCATGTCTCAATGCTGAGTCTTTATAATGAAGATAAATTGCATTTAGATACTTTCCTGGATGCTTCAGCCAAGTCAAGGCAATTTGTTGTTTTTTTCTCTTTGAAAAAATAAAATTCTGTTTGTGCCTCTTACCTGTACACTGAATAAATGCAATATGGATGTCCATGAAACCTCAGGAATTACATAACAGTCAAAATTCAATGACAACAGATTTGCATTTGTTAAATTCTTTTTGTATTGAGGTTTATAATTTCATATGAACTCCTGGTGATCCCAAAATAATTCACAGCTTTTTAGTGGCTTCAGTAGTGGGCATCAAAGCAGACACATCCCAGAGATATGAAGAAAAGACACCTCACAGTAAAATAAAACAACCACTTTGCTACTAGAAAAATGCTATCAACTACAATTAAACTTAGTATGCTGTATGCAGAGGTAATTTCTGCAAAAATACGGGCAGCCCCTATCTATTTTTATACCTATTTGGTTACAACACTTTTATAACTGGTATATACCCACAGACGTATTTTCCTTTTCTTGGTGGTGCTGTAGCTTGTCTGGTTTTGCACCTGACAAGACGAAAGCATCTACATTCTAACCTTGTCCAGAAAGAAGATTGTACCAATTTATCTCAATCTTTTGTAAATTGCCTTAGTTAAATTGATGCGTGTGTGTGTGCAGCTGATGGTGTTGATCTACACTTCTCTTCCAATTAATCTCTCTGGCAGTTGCAGCACATCCTGCCTACCAACCAGTCCCTCAGTGTGCTTGGTAGAAGTTCAAAGACTGCAACTAGAAAAGGACTGGGCTGCAAATGAGCCAAAGCAGAACTGAAACTGAAGTCCCAATGTGTTTTGCTTATTGCTCAGACCTCCTTTGCAGTGCGATGTCTCACCGTGCCCCAGATTAGGCGGTTTGTCACCAGGGACTGTTTGAAGCCTGTTTGATAGACCAGATTTTCTAACGCTGTTGAAATACATTGCCCTTTCCGGAGGTGCAGTGCAGAAATAATTATTTGTCTTTATAGGACTCAAGCTTAATAACCACCTTTAAACTTCTGCTGACAGTCATTCTCACCTTTCTCCTTAGGATTAAACACGACCAACATTTCAGCAGACAGATTCTGATGCTCCCATCACTCTTAAATAGTTCCTCTCAGCACCAGCATCTTGTCCCTGTCCCTGGGCTCCCTGTTTCACCATGCTATTGTAAATACTTGTGCAGCTCCTCAAGGCAAAAAAGAAAATGAAGAGAAAAGGTTGCTTTTAACTGCATCAGTCTCCTGACAGTACTTTGCCATGAGGATATAAAACCAATTTTGCCAGGCACCTGGCTGAGAATGATGGCTGGGAGCAAGGGAAGAGGAAGACACCACCTTTCCGTGGCTGTGCTGACTTGGAGTGTTTGTCAAGCTGCACACCCTTCAGTTCAGCCTTTTATTTCACCTGATGCCTCCTCCTAAGGAATTCTCCACTGATATTTGTCGTGTTGACTGAGTATATCTAGTGGTGTTTCACCCTGGGAGCTGTGCATGTCTGGGGCTGACTCTCACTGCCTGGGGTGCCGTATGGGAGTCCTGGCCACTGGGGTTCAACCCTCAGTTAATATCAGATACTCAGTGATAACAAGTGGGCTCAAAGACTTTGCTAGGGCCTACCTGAAAGACAGGACTAAACCCAAAGCTTATTTGTGCTTACCTTGGCCTGTAATTAAACCACTAGTACACTAAAGTCTTAATCCAATTGAAAGTTCTTTGATTACAGCATTTAAACATGCGCCTTCATTACAAACTCAGCAGGCCCAATTATTTTGCAATTATAAACATTAATGAGTGGTATAGGAAAATCAGGACAGCCTGAAGGATTTGAGGATGGCAACTGCTCCTAAGAAGGATATGGATGTGTTGCTCAGGGGTGATCAGAAGCTGCTGCTAGGCAACGTGGGATCTGCAAGGAACCTCCTTGGATGAGGGGCAGGACCTACAGCATCTCATCTTCCAGAGGGAGATGAGACTTGCGAGGGCCTCCCCACCACCACACAGAGAGAGCAGCCCCAGAGAAGCAGAGCAGGCAGAGGTGCTCTTTTCCCAGCGCTGCCAGACAACCAAGCGCTGGCAAATGACTTTGGTTAAAACTTTTTCAAGCCTGCTTTATCACATGCATGGCATCTCATTAAACAAGAAAAGGGACCTGGTCCTGGCCTTGTGTTAGTCTCTTTGGATCAGGGTAGAGAAGTCGTGATAGTCCCAAAAATGGCCATGACAAAAGGAGCTTCTCTAATGCAGCATGGTCTTTGTTCTCACACTTGCCTTCTTGGTGAAGCCTTATTCGAGATCCCTGGGGTATAACTTAGGCTTGACTTAACTAAACTCTGGCTTTTGAATGTAGTTGTCTCACCAGCTGCTATGCTGGTCCATTGTTGGAGAAACAAGAAACAGGAGATGAAAAGGGGCCACAGACTGGTGACCACTTCAAATTACGCAATATAATCAAACTAATCTCCTTTTAGAATGCTAAGAATGAAAAAATGGTGATAAGGAGACAGTTACTTCAAAAGATTATGGATTAATCACAAATTAGTGTCAAGGGCATTCAGAACACCACAACCCATTTTGGTTGAAGAAAGTCCTGGTGATCTCAGCTGCTTCATGTATCACCTGCTGGCTTTACTGTATTGCCATTTTGGAAACAGGTGGACTTTGAGATGACAGCCTAGGCAGGGCTTGAAGGCATCAGTCTCCTGTCAGTGCAAGCTCTGAAGCAGAAGAGGCAGTAGATGAGCGGGTAACAGTCTCAGGGTTTTGAACTCTACCTTTTATCTCTGCCTTAGAGGAGAAGGCTACCCATGCTTGATGGAAGCACATCTAGCACATTAAAAAGCAGTATTTCCAATGAAATGCGCTCATGTTTTAGGAGGCTGGGAAGCAGAAGTTCAAGGTAAATATAAAGTGACTGGAGTTGAACATGTTACTGCTCATCACCCAAGGTAAGGTAACTTGTTCTGAGTAAGCTTCAACTGAAAGGCATTGAGCCTTGACAGAAAACCTCTCTCTGGAGGTTCAGCCAGGGCCATCCCTGCCCTTTTCCATCCTTGTGGCCTCATCTGTGCCTTTCTGCCCTCTCCATCAGTGCTCCCTCAATACTGACATTGAAGAGCCAGACCAGGGAGACAACAGGAGAGAAAGAAAATCCCTTCTTCTGAAGGGTGCGTTTAGCTGGCTCCCAGGAGAATTCTCAGTGCCAGCGAGGAGGAGGACGAGGAGAAGGAC
The DNA here is from genome assembly GCA_013397935.1 of Dasyornis broadbenti. NCBI lineage: Eukaryota > Metazoa > Chordata > Aves > Passeriformes > Dasyornithidae > Dasyornis > Dasyornis broadbenti. Next base: position 412,402 of record VZRN01001116.1, on the reverse strand, counting down.
GGGTGGGAACAGGCACAGGGCAGAGCAGAGGGGGAGTTTTCAGCTGCACTGAGTGGTTAGACAGGCTTTTTGCTGTAATGTCAAACCACACCTGGAGTTACACCAGCACGGAGCTGGGCGCTCTGAGCGTGTGGGATGTGTGACATGGCCTTCTGCCATTGCTCCATTTATTGTCACACTGCAATGGCCTTCCCATCCAAGGCTGGAATTTCCTGCAGCCTTAAAGGAAGCGTTCAATTCCCAGGTGAGTCTCATTAGCTGCAGGAGTGGCCCTGAGGAGCTGAGACCTCTATGTACGCGCCAGCCTGCAGCTTGTCAAACACAGACGGGGATATCAGATGAGAATTACAGAAAAACTGAGCACACACTGAGCATGATGGCTGTGCAGTGGTGTGACTGAAAAGGCTGATGCGGAGGGACATTTTGGGACAAGATTAGTCTCTAGGAACTTTAGACCTCTGCAGTACAGACAGCTGCACTGACATGGCTGCAAGGCTCCCTTTGGAGTCAACTGGAGAGAGGCAAGCTCTTTTAGGGTGCAGTTCATCCCATCCTGGTGTAGACATACACAGCGAAAGGCAATAAATACTTTTCTGATATTTTTAAAAGACTAAATTCTCCATAGAAAACTCTTTTTAAATGAGAGAGTCATGCCCTATGAGGGCCTGCTTCTTTCCAGATGACACTGCAGAGGGCCTTTTGGTGCCTTGCAGGAGTGGACACTTGGCCAGAGGAATCCCACCATTTCTCTCCCAGGACCTGAAGGAAGAGGAAATGTGAATAACATATTTCTCCATGTTTGCAGAATCATAAGAAATTCTCATCGCAAAGCAATAACTGAAAATTGCATCAGACTCCAAAGGAAAGGTACTGATGAAAGAAGGAACTGCATTCCATTCTCTGAAAACCAAAAAGCCTTCGAAAGAAGAAGATACTTGCCACAAATTCACCTTTGTTCTGGACTGGGACAGATATTTCCATGTAATATGATGCTGACCACACAGCTGCCCCTTTGCAGCTAAGGCTTGACACCTGTAAAGAAGTTTGTTTTAGTTTCTTCTGTCATTAGCATCTTCAGATGTACTTTTTCGTTTAGCAGAATGTTATTTGGCTCCCTCTAAAGTCAAAGGTAGATGCAACTCGATTTTTCTCCTGACTATCAATCTACATTTAGGGCTGTGTTAACCCTCAAGGCAATAATTGCTCAGAAATAAACTGCACTGTTCAGTGTGGAGGCCCAGGCCGCGGTTACCGAGTTTTGCCGGCTGTGAGGAGCTGACAACACACCTCCAGCTCCTGGGGGTATAAAGAGGCAGAGCTGCCTCTCTGCTGCCAGAAAAAACCCCTTGTGCAGACACAGTCACGCTGGCAAGCCTGGCAGCACTGCTTCCCTCCAGGGGCTGGATCTCTGCTGTGGCAGCGAGGAACAAAGGTTTGTCCACTTACCTGCAACAGGGATGTTTTATCCATGGAGTGCACAGGTTGGACTTTTGTGCAGCAGAAGTGGTACCTGTTGTGCTTGACCTTGATGTCTGTACATTTTATTTCTTTCAGCAAAGGTTTTGACTGCTGATTTCGACTCACTTATTCTGGGGCTGCTGGTGATGGGCTATTTATCTTATTAATGGGAATAAACACTCCTCAGAGAGTCACACTTCATCACAGATTGCTAAACTTCCCTTGCATTATCTTATGAAAAAGTATGCATCTACTCAAATTACACTTATTCTTAATATGTCTGAGATGCTCATGAAAGTGTAAAATAGATGTGTAACAAGCTCTTCTCCCTCCTTAAATTTTGGCTTCATTTGCTGTTTTATTTAAATTAGGGGGTCACCACTGACCGTTGAATAATAAAATGTACTTGGTTTTGTAAAAACCATGCCCTCCTGTAACATCTTTGAAAGGAGGTAGGCATGCACTGACAGCTCCTTTCTCCTTAAGAAGAGTGCATATCCATCTGCCTCTGCTTCTGCTTAGGATGAGAAAAAATGCAAAACTATACTGTCATTCAAACCAGGCACTTAATACCTGATCCTGCAAGGGTTAAATGGTGTCACTGCAGTTTCACTTCCTCTCAGACACAGAGAGAATCACACTGTATGAAATAATTTGTTTATATTCCCTTCCTGTTCCAGACAGAGTTACCAAGCATATTAATATGACCACAGCATCAAACACTTGCATTCCTTTCACACAAACCAATTTAAAATTAATTTTTTGAGCAGGTTTTCTTTTCTTGACCTCTTCTCTAAATGAAAGTGATCCTCAGAAAAATTTGCATTAGATAAGTAATTGGCTTGGATAAAAGCCTTTGCCCTCTAGAAGCACTTTCAAGTGTTTGGAGTGATAAACTCTGTCTTTAGGGACCAGTAAACCAGCAGAGTGTTGTGATTCTGTAAGTGGCAGACACTATAGATGTGCAAGTTCAGGAATGCATTTCAAGACAATACATCTTTGCTGCTATTAAACAATCACTTTGGATAATGTAAAGTAAAATGATTTTAAAAAGAGGTTTTATGAAGTCTATGAGCCCGTTGGATCATAGATAAATGACTGCTAAAAGAAAAGCTCATTGACAGCAGCGTGTGAGGCCAGGCTATAGATAAAGTCAGTATGAAGCACCTGAATGGGGACAAGGTGGAGACAAGAGGGGAAATCCAGGATGTACAAGGGTAATTCCAGACTCCGCCATTCTCTGCCATAGGAAGCTCAGCATTCTTGCTCAGGCTGTACTCTTTACTCAGTTGCACAAGAAATGGTGACAAGATTAGTGTCAAGCTACAGGAACTTTTTTTAGGTTACTATAAGGAATGAAAGCAGGACAGAAGAGTCTGGGGAAAGGTATGGGAAGGGAAAAGAGCTGCTGGGAGCAGAAAGAATTTCTTCTATTATACTAGCTTTTTCTCCTCTGCAGTCTTCTTTGGACAGGCTAGTCTTGCTCCGGGGACAGCTGTACAAGCTGTAATTTGACACACGTCCTTTTGCCTGACACTTTTGTATTCCCTGCTACCTTAGTTCCTCTAGTCAAAATAAGCAGGAAACATATCTGCAAGGACTAAATATGTGTTTAAATGGTGCAGATGATGATCCTCTGGAGAAAATGGCCTTGTTTCTTGACTCCACCACTTCTTTCTTTTGCCATGGTAGGTAATTTCCATGCACCCTTTCAATGCTGCTCCTCTCCCACATTTTTTCCCCTGCCTGCCTTGAAATTAAATCAGACAGCACCTTAGCCCAGGACAGCAGGCTGCCACTCATTTTTTTCCAGCAGGGATCTCATTGGAAAGTGGGAATTCATTGTGTGGCAGGACCGGAAAAGACTCTTCAGCTAGAGCAGAGGCATTGCACTAAAAATTTCTTGCAATGGAGAAACACTCGAATATTCTTAATCTCAAGAAAACTGTTGGTAGCTTTTGTGGTTTGTTTGCAAAAGATTTATTATGCATGTGTATTTAAATAAAGGCCATGATATTTGCTTAGCTGCAGGAGGGCATTAGTGTGTGACAATGCTCCCCTGCATCCATTCTCCAGGATCTGGCCAAAGCAACCTTTCCATGCACTGTATGAAAGAAAACTCTGACTGAGTCGACTTCTCTTAAAGATGTCAACCCAAAACTTTCTTCTGTAGTTTTCTCTAATGCTATTACTCACCTTCATACTCATTTTCTTAACTCATTTACAACAATCTGCCTTTACCATGCACAATCTCAGCCTCTGGGGCTGAGGCAAGTAGGAATAGAGACACCTTCACGTGGCATGAGCTCAGTTCCTCCATCCCAAGAAGTTGCCTCCACGCTCCACAGGCACAGATTAAAACTACTGAAGGAAGGAAAAGTTTGCTTAATGCTGGATGGGGAGTAAATGTTAAAGTCCATATGACACGATGATTCAATGGATGAGAGAAATTCTGAGAGCTTGGAGAGACCCTGTGGAGGAGAAAACAGAGACATGAAAGACTGATGATTTACACTTAGTATTTGAAAGACATATAAACAAATCCTAGTTAAGGCCCTCTGATAAGTGAATCACTGCCACCAGTCTCAAAATGTCAAATGATCCTAATGTTCAAAATGATTGCTGAGATGGCAGTTCTTTTCTAAATCCCCGTTTTCAGTTGCTCCATTTCTTACCTTTGGAAGTGAAATTTTTCCATTAGCCTTGACTTGGAAATGAAAAATTGTGCACTTTGAAAACTCAATTTCAAACAATGCTACCCAGCATAAAGTAGACTCTGTTCTTCTGAAAAATGCGTGGCTGCCTGACATTTTCCAGCAAAGCTGCTGGCTTTATAATTTTCAGTCCTACAATTCTGACAGATTGGGGAAAATGTGCAAGGAGAAATACTACGTGGACATTGGGACTTAGGGAAAATTACTCTCTATTTGGCAAAAGTTGATTTTCATATTTTATATTCAGAAAAAAGAGGAATTACTGGAGACATAGATACTTTTAAAGAGTTTTGAAACTATTCTTTCAGCTACAAATCATTACCTGATTTTATTAAAGCAATTCTTTGGAGGCGTCCTACTGCTCCTGTATAGGTACTATAATACAAGTCTTGTAATCTGCTTGAGCTCTACTATCATGAAGCCCAAAGCCCATCTGACCCCATGACCTGCGGTTAGGTTTGTGGCACTGGAGCCAGGGGAAGGCAAACACTTGGGGTGTGGTGGAGACACGACCACAGCCTGAGCAGAATTAATTACAGGCCCTGTGGTGATCAAGGCTCCAGAGAATGTGCTCACCATGGCCAGGATAAAAGAGCTCCCGATGGAGTTTTAAAAAATAAGGATTTTTAAAGCTCCATTAACATTTGGATGGAGGAGAGGAAGCGCTCTGGTTCTGTGCCTCTGCAGTAGGAAAGGCTGCTTGTGGGATGGTGGCTCCTCAGACTGACATTTTTGCCTGCAAACACAGCTCTAGGTCAGCAGCTGAACTGCAGCTACCCGAAGAGCAGAACATATGTAATAAAAGAGGTATCAGAACATTTGTAACAAAGCAGGTATCCCGTGTCTCTCCGTGCCTTCCAGGCTCACTGAGCTGGGTAAGGTGAGAGTGAGCAATTGCTCCCTGCTCTGCTGAACCTGATCAAAGTATTTCCAACTAATGGCTTGATAATAACAGGGGTCTGAGAGAGCCTGTAAAGTCTGATTTTCAGAAATCAGGAATCATTGCTCTCACAGCCAAGAGGTGTCTTTTAATTATGTTTTATACAAATCCCTTTCGTAAATGGTTAAAGACATGCAAACAACCAGTTCCCACCCGGGCAACAACCTCTTGCTGGCACAGATCCATTTCGTCTCTGCAAAGTATTTAAGTACATGCTTAACTTTAACCACCTGAACTGTCCCACTGGAGCCACAGAGATGACTCATGAACTAAAGTTAGGCCCCTGCTTGTGTATTCTGCTGACTGTGGACTTCTGCAGTATCTACTGCCAGATGTTTGGGAGAGGAAATGAAAGAAACTCTGTAGTGGACAGTTAAGGGAGTAATTAACTAACAGAGGAAACTTTGTATTGCTTCCAAATATCTGAAAAGTGATCTAATGTGACAGTTGGTATTTTCGTAGTCCAGACATAGGTTTAAACCATTTCTAGTCCTGTTCAGGTCTTGATCTTTTACGTTTATTCTCCTGGATTCTTCTGTAATGCGCCAGTCTGTCCACATTGGGCTTTATCAACTTTGTGGTTTTATCCTAATTTAAATATGCGTTCATATTCTTCAGGCACTTACCATTAAATACAAAATTGATGGGTAAGAAGAAAGAAAAATGCTATGCTCAGTGGATGTAATGCTGCATTGGTGAAAGCTAGAGAAGGTGGTGGGGTTTCCAGCATACCTCTACTTTTGCAACCCATGCACTGGTTTTCTTTTCTTTTTATTGCTTTCCAGCATACTCATCTTTCACTTGGATTGTCTTCCAAAAGCATTTTTAAGGGAGCACAGCACAATCTCTGCACAAATAGCGCAGTGTTGGGACAGTGTTAACAGGAGACCTCAGCCTGAAAATCTCACAACAATTTCCTATGCCATAAGCAGCACCCATCACAATAAAGTCTTTCATTCTGATTATACAAGCCCGCACAATGCCCCACACCAGGCAGCTCCCAAAGCCAGAGCCAAGTGTTAAAGGCAACCCTTCCCACAAATCCCACACAGCAGGATCCCTCTGGTGTATTCTCCGTAGGACGGACCAGGAAACCATCACCTGCAGGATCTCGTGCACTTTGTGGAAGTGCTGTTTTTCCAGCTCTGGGTTACATGGAGTTTTAGAGAAAATTGTTGCAGACTTGTGACAGGCTGTCACAATCTGAGAGAGAGAGACAGTGAGAGATTTATTAGAGGAATGTCCTTCATCTCAAACATAGCTTTCTTTGAGGGCTGATGCTTCATTTCTTCCTGGTGCCACCTCTGAGGGCTCTAATTCCCCAAGTGACAGCAATAGAATAAAACTCACCATCTCCTGTCTTCATCACCAGTGTGGGCTTAGCCCATTGCTTCCTGAAATTGCCCTGGACTGCTCATACACAGATGACCATCTCAGATCCTACCTGAGCTGCTTCCACGGGGCCACACTGGCTGAGCTGCTGTTTCATTTGCTGGCAGGTCCTTGCAGAGGTCAATCCCTGGCTGGGTCTCACTCTTCCTTTAAAAGCAGACTGCTCCAGCACAGGCCTGAGACAGGCTAGCAGGGGACTGAGCAGGAAGCCTTGCCTTGCTAATGCACAGTGGGGTGACTATTTTCTGGAATAAATTCCTCTGGAATGAACGCATGCAGGACAGCCCTTTCTGCGATCACCAGCTTAGTTTTGAAAAGCAGTGGAGAAACAGCACACAAGAGGCCACACTCAAAAAGTAACAGACTGCTTCAAATTCCTTCAGTATGAGTCCTGCCTTTCCTTAACGTCCATGGGAATGCTGCCAGTAATTGCCTTTGTGCTACAGTTTCTCCCTTTGTATTAGTGTCCAGCGAAGTCTGATCTCCACATTAACTCAGAAAGTGGCACAGCACTGACGTCTAGTCTGAAAGAACACACAAAGGTATTGTGAATATGTACCTTAGTCTTAACTTTCATCCTATATGACAGCTACTTTTAGTTCTGTCATACATACCTATACTGCAGACCTCTCTTCCTTGCTAACACTGGAAGTGAAACAAAGGCTTGTTGTTTCTCTGAAGTACTAGAGCTACTCTTAATTTCCATCCAGAAAAGCCCTTCCCACTTTTTACTCTGTCCAGAAAAAGATCGTAGATGGCAGTGGGTGAAACACCAACCGGTATTTTAGAAAGTTCCTCCACTGCTCTTCTAGCAGAAAAGCCAGGAAGGGAATATATAGCTACAGTTCTTCAGTCCCTCTAGGTACCCCCAATGCCTAAAAAGTCCTTAGGGTGTATCTTTCTTAGAATTATTACTCAGCTTTCAGTCTACTCACATGTCTATGTAACGTGCACAGCCACCATCAGTGCTGCTCCATATTGAGTAGAATATAATTCAGGACAAAAGTCAAGCACTCAGCTGGGAAAGGGCATTCAAGAAGGTCCTATGCTATTTTCACTGGTGGGGAAGGAGGATTTTTGCAGTATGTAGTTCCTCTCTTTCATGTCTTTTGAGCAGGGTTTGAGCAAGGAGCCATCCATCTGGGGAATTCTCATCTCCCCCTGGGCAGCTGCTGTCAGGGCTGGCAGCTCTTGCACAGCAGCTTCTCCATCTGGGAAAGCAGAGTCCCCACCCTTGGTGCCAAGCTGTCAGTCTGCTTGGTGTTTTACAGTCTGGGCTCACACTCTGAGGCAGGTGGGTCAATAGCACCACGAACTTATTTTAAAAATAGACCTAGGCTCATCAATACACACCAATATAAAATTGTTTTGGGGCACATGACCATTCAAAATGTATCAGCTTGCATTTGGCACTGCCTTAGCTTCCAGTCTATGGACGTGCCTACAAAACCTGCAGAGCCACCATCGATGTCACTGGTACTGGACCAGCAGCTCTCACACTCCTGTGAATGAGGAGGAAGAAAAGGGAAAGGACACACAATCCCCACAGCTCCTTGTGCTAAGAGCAGATGCAGCCCTGCTCCTGGTCTGGGTCTGTGGATCTCCCCTGATGGGACTCTGGTCCATTATGGTTTTCTGTGTATTGCAGCAGGAGACTTCGTGCTCTGATCTGTCTCACTGCTTGGTAAGAAGCGAGAATGCCTTCATACAGAAAAGCTGCAGCTTTCTAAATAGTGCTACAGCTCCTATTCTGGACTGCATCCTAAACCTTGCTGCGAGGTCGGTGCAGGGCAGCTGCTGCTCCTGTACCAGGTCCTGATGCCAGCTGGGTCCTCGACACTGAGGTCCCAAGGCACCTCCTTGGCTTTGGGACAGCCTATGCCAGGGGAGCAGGTGGCATCACTTCAGGGACCTCCCCTTTAGCTCAGCTCCACAGGTTGTGACAGGGAGCTTAACGAACATTTGCCACTGTGGTGTGACCAACAAACCAAAATGTTTCCAGCGGCCCCTCACCTTTAAGGAGGATTGGAAGAGTGATGCAGGGAGTTTGAGCTGCAGTCAGCCCCTTCAGAGCTTTCAAAAACGGGATTTTGGATTTGAATGGGAAATACTTGACTTATGGTAGCTTTAACCACAATATCTTCCCAACTCCAGTTCTCTGCTGTAGGCATCAGATATGTGACTTTGTTACTTTTTTCAGGCTCATTTCATTTTGGTTATTTAATATTACCATGTACATTTCTGGGTGAATTGTTTCATATATATTTCTGAGAAGAAAGTTTGTTTTTATAAATGCATGGATGCATATAACAAATGAAACTGGTGAATTAAAACTAGCATCATCTCGTCTAAGTAAAGAGACTACACTACGAGACAGCTGTATTGCAAAAGTGCCTTGTAATACCCATTTCATTCTTGTAAACAATGCATCTCTTTAAATCTGGACTGCAAAAAATCACACACAATACTTTGGTTCGGGAATCCGCTGGCTGGTTTTCTGAATCACTGTTTTTAATATAGGGGATGTGGGCGTTTAAAAAGCCTTCTATATATAATTCTGAAGAGCCATCTCATTCTGTTTCTGCAACTTATTTTACCAGTTTCTCCTGATTCATTTTTTTAGTGAATGCTGAGCATTTTAAGAGTAGAGACTGAGCAAAAATGCTGTATATAGCTCATTACAGCTTGCAGCTCCATGACTTCCCAAGAGGTTATTATATCTCAAGCAGTGAGAAACAGGTCTCACTGAGTAAGAAATTATTACATTGTGTAGTATTATCCAAGCAATTAGAAATCATACTGTGTACAAAATACTGTACCTCTAGGTAGCAATTTTGGGTATTGTATCATGCCTACTTAAGTGTGTCACTACAGCAAAAGAAGTACTATGTTAACAATACAACCATTTCTAAATCAGAATGCTAACATATTCATAAAAATGACAATACACTGTAATTGAAATGCACCGTTTCATTTGCTTTAAGCACCAAAATTCCCAGTTCCAGAGTCTCCTGGATTCTTAATTTCCTTACCATTTATAAATTCTTCATCTAGCCAAGGAGAGTGAGCAATATTTTATAGCATGATGAAGATGTTCACAGGAAGCAAAGGTAACTTTCCTTTCCTTCCACAGCACTCCTGGCCCTTAACTGCTCCAAAACACCCAAAACTTGATCTTGCATTTTTCTTGTTTTCTTGGCTAGTACAACAGACTACCATAAGACTAAGCAGAACATTTTAAAGAACTTCTGAAGACTTTTAGTCAGCTTTTTTCTTTAGAAAATTAGATTGTGTCAGCATATTAACTTGAAGCAGTGTGTTAAACCCAGCGTTGCAAATTATATAGATGTGGGCTAAGAGGGCCAGAGCTTACCAATCACCCAGCTCTTAGGGTAGATCTCTTTTATAGACAGAGGCAGAAAAAGACTAATTTATTTTTAAAGTTAGCTAGGATACTTTTATTGCTATTGGCTTCATTTGATAAGCTTCCAGGCACATTACAGTGATATTGATGAAAAAAAAGTGTCATGACACAACAGTGAGGTATGGAGGTGCAAAAGCATGATTAATATCTACCTAAAATTCACATAGTCAGTGCCAGATGTGACCACAGGAGGAAGAGCTCCCATCTTGAATGATCTTGGCATGTGGCTGCTTAAAGAGAAAATACTTTGTGTAAAGAAGTGGGGGGATCCATGGTGTGTCCTGGTCCAGAGCTTGGAAACCACTTCAGCTCCTGGCAGATAGTCCACCACCAAACTCTGAGTTTGGGACATCTCATGTCATGGCTGCCATTCCCTGCATCCCTGGGGAGACAGGAGACATCCTATGAGTTAAGTCTCGGTGATCCTTCTCCACAGTTATGGCCTTCAGATAATGTGGAAGGATTTCCTACCACTCCCTGAAGTGGCCAGGCACTTCTCTCAGGAGCACCAGTGATAGGTGGATCACTGCAGGACTGGAGGATCCAGTGCTGAAAGCACACTCCAGGAGGCACTGGACCAGTCTGGTCCAGGGATCCCAAGGTTTTGGGAATCTGTGCAAGTTGTTTGCTGACACTGGGCCTCCTTGCTATAAAAGCATCCATAAAAGCTCCAGGGTTGGGGAGAAGGAAAGAGTGAGAGTGAGAGAGGCAGGAAAGCACAAACACCTCTGTACGTAATGTCTGAATTTCATAAGACTTTCTGTTACCATGGCAATGAGCATTGTATAAATACCCAGACAGATCTCCCTTGTGTCAGTGCATTCTGCTGCTCCCATGCTGCAGGGCCAGTCTGTGTACAGACATTTTGATGGGCATCTGAAAACCCTCTCTGGTAAAACTGTCAATGATTTTGTTCAATCTCAAGCCTATAGTTCAGTGTGCAAAAGTGCTCCTTCCACTTCATTCACCTCAACTTACTTTGTGGCTCCTACAAACAAACAAAATTTTTTAAAATATAAAGATAGAGGATTACATCCTTATTAATTTGTATTCTGGCTAAGTAATCAATAGAAAGAGTTACATTTTACTTGCTTTATTTATATTTGGAGTCAGACTCAGCACAAGCATTTCCAATAACAATTTAGTGTGATGAAAGCTGCTAATGCTGTTGAATTTTGAGTTGTAATGGAGTTATAACAGATTCAGGTTAGCCAGTCACAGAGAAGCATAGCCTTAAGCTGAGTGCAATAATTAAAAAAAGAAGTGCCTATGTTTCATAACACAGAAATCCTTCAGTTGATTTTTCCAGGATGGGTGCAGTCTTGCATGAGATGCAGACAGAAACAGGTGGATTTTGTTATAAAAATCAAGCATGATCTTATGTACAGAATCTAAACATCTTATTTTAAAAGATTCACTGCCTCCTAATTCATTTGACAGGTATGGTAATGACAGTGACCAGATTTGCCAGGACATCTCTTTTCCATTCACCCCCTGCTTTTTGAGTGTACAACTGAAAAGAGGAAAATGAAACAGCAGAAGGATATATATGTTCCTTTATATTACATTTATGCAGGAAGACAAACTACTTCAGAAGGGGAAAAAGCATGTCTTCATTTGGAAATGAGGTTTGTTTTTATGCTGAGGAAGCGCAGTCAAACTCAAATCCAAGCTAGGGCAAGAGAGCTGGTATTTTCCACATAAATTAGCTGGGTAAATTACATGTGGGAATCCCACATAGGTTAACCCAACCTGTTGTGTGGAGAACACAATAAAAATGTCAAGCTGCCTGATTTTATCTTATGACAGTTAACAGAAAGTCAAGCCAAAATGGGAATGAGAGAAATGTGCCTTGAAAGAAATCCATATTAGGATTAATTTCTTCCTGTATTCTTCCTGGTAACAAGCATGTAATATGGAAACAAATGGGGCTGGGAGCAGGAGGAGAGTCATGGAAAAGCCAGGTGATGGGGTAAAAGAACCCTTCCTGCTACTGACACTGTGTCACTTCCGACAAGCTGAAGTTTTCCAGAGCAGCACTTATTCTTCCTTTAGGTTCTGAATAATAAAGAGAAGAAGCCAGTAGAGCTCAAATGTGAGGGAGAAGCAAAAAAAGAGTGAATGTCCCCCTTAGCCTAACTGGGATGGCCTTGCAGATGAAATAATGAAGAATAATTCTTTGTTAACCGCAATTCCTCACCCTCTTAAAATGAGTCTATGCTTCTTCTTCCAGCAAAAGTGTCATTTCCTCTATCTCCTCATTCTTTATATCTAAGCCAAACAATTAAAAATGACAAGGAAGAGCAAGAGAGAGTACCAAAGGAGTTTGGAAAAGGAAAATCTGCGTTGGCAGAGAGAGCTAGTCAAGATGTATGTTTATCACACTGTGTAATCCAGACAGTTCTAATAGAATTGTACTGTAATCCCATGTTAAGACTGAGTAAGAGCTCATACAACTCTTCATACTAAATAATGTCATGATCCTGGAGTACTTTTAAATTGAAAACTCTTCCAAGAACTGATAAATTGGTTTGACCTTTCCTTGGACACAGGTGAGGTGATTCATGTAATGACTGGAGGGGGAAGGGGACATTGCATGAGTCACTTCTGTTTGTTATGTGACAAGCACCTTCTCCTAATTGTTTACTTCACCAACTTTCATTTCCATCTGCTGCCCTTTGACCATGACAGAACATGTCATCCCCAATATGTGGCTTATATTCGCTTCCTAATGCTGAAATAGATTACAGAGGCTATTCAGTGGACCCAACCAAGTTGAACAGAACAGAAAATTCTTGCTGGTACTGAAAAAAACACTTCTCAGCCACTGGCTTGATTCTGATTGGGGACCCATCATTGTGGCTAAAGCCAATGGAGATGCAAAAAAAGCATGAAAAATGGTTTCCTGAACAGCTTGTTCTTTCAGGCATTAACCACCTCTAATAAAAAATATCCCGAAATAACAAATATCACCACTTGTAATAACAAATATCCCACTCGGTTAGACCTGTAGTCTACCTAGCTCAACAACTCTTTATTCAATAATGGCCAAACCTGGATGCCTAGAAGAGTTTAGAAGTAGAGAGCAAGCATATTCCCTCATTTTCCTGTTCTAGTAGTCTATAGCTCAAGGACTTGCCTGTTCTAAGATTCCTGGGACAGATCTCCTGTGCCATGAGGATGCTTTTTGTTTACAGGGACAAATATCTGCCAGCAAGGACTAGAATGCCCTGTATGCACTTTCCCATGCTGTCCTGAAGATCAGAGACAGCTCTTGCCAAAGGTGAATGCTGCTCTGTAACTCCAAATGTTCAAGGAGTGCTCCCTAGTGACTTGTGGGGACTTTCACAATCCATTTACCTGATGACAGAAAGAGGGCTGTCCCTGAGACTGCTGCTTTCATAAATGAAGTACCTACTGATAATGGCTCCATCATTCTAGGTAATGTCCATGAAATTTGGGCAGAGTCCACTGGAATGAAACAAACTTTGTAATTTGGGATATGCTAATGGAGAAAAAACTCCCAAGCCCAACACTTCAGAAAAATCTTAGGCAAGTATCACAATTTTAAAAGTGTACATTTGGGGAATGATAAATAGGAAATACTAGGAATGGGCTGAAGGGTTATTTTTTAACATTTCCCTTCCATGTGTGCAGAATGATAATTGTGTCCTTGATGTGCCAATATCAGTTACACACTGAGAGAATGCCTTTAAGAGGGTTTTCTAAACACTTAAATCAGAGCACATGCACCAAGGTGAACATGCTGTTGAGGCAGGAACACTAACACTTCCCTCAGAGTGACAGCATCACCATTGTCTAATGGTGACTCTGTAAAAAAGATACATGCTTCCATAAACGCCTTTCCAGTAATTTTGGGTAGCTGCAGGCAGGATATCCTCTGATGTCACATACTCTGATGGGTCAATATCAAGAGCATAACCCCCAGGGTGTCCCAGATATGGCCCTGTGTTAGTCTGGAACCTGGACAAAGTTACCCTCTGCAGGCTTTTGCACATCTATCAGAAATGAAATGTGGAAGGCTGGAGAGTGTTACAGACAGGTTTATAAACAAGGAGAGAGAGATGCAAGTCTTTCCTTTTCTCCATTTGATTACAGGGCTGCAGGTGAGTTGGGCATTCCTTGCCATGGTCTTAACAGTGAATAAAGACATTTTTTCCTCTGCTGTTATCATCAAGAGGTGATATCTATGGGACTGCTCTGCATTCAGCTGGCACCTCTGACAGTTTTGCCTGCGCTCTGTCCACCAGCACTTGAAAGTGGCCTGTAACCTCAGATTAAAGGGATGACTCCGAGTGCCTGTGCAGGCTGCTGCCAATGGATAGCTGCTTCGTGAGTCATGCCCGTGGGAAGGCTGTGGTAGCCTAGGAGAGAATTCCTACAGGTAGATAAGCACATTCAGAATTCTTATTATGTGATAATTTGGGGGGGGAGAAAGCCAGGACACCCAGCAGAGAACCTGCAGTAAACTAGGACTATACCAATGGGGATTAATAAGAGAAACATTTTGCCTAACGCCAGAGGAGAATTTTCAATTGGACAGAGAGGAAAAAAAGAAATATTTTCGCAAGATACTAAAACCCCAAAAAAAAAANAAAAATAGTAATGATCCTTTTGCAACTGGATCCTTAAAAATATATTCCATAATCCAAGGAAATTTGGTACAGTTCTTTGCTTACTGTGGCATTACATCCCCTGGTATTAAGTAGAAAGGCAGCAGTGTATGTGTGCATATGAGTGAGTGTGACAGCACTTAGGAGGATGAAAATGGAGCTTTTTTCTTTTTGACTGCCTTTTAATGAATGAAAAATGAAAAATTCAAAGCCTTGCCACGTGGTACCGATCTCCACATTTGGCATCTGGGATTAATTCTGCAGGCCTGCTGTGGGTGGGTCCCCCTCCACATCTCCAACAGAGAGACTGGGAGTGCAGCCTCCAGCCCAAGGTGCTGCTGTGTCCCTGCTTCCTGGGGATATTGTCTCATCACAGCCAGGAGGAAAAACAAAACAAAAATCCAAGCAGGCAGCTGCAGAATTGGCTTGTAGACTTCACTTTCAGAATAGGTTACAGCAATGCCTGACTACCAAACTATTGCATTTGCTAAATATTTAAGCAGACAATCCAAATAATTGCAACAAAAACCATTTCTTTCTGAGAAAAGAATACAGAGAGACAGGACAGGATCCTGTTTGGCTTATGTTAGGCATATTAAATGAATCTTAGCTGGTGTTGATAAGTCTGTCAATCCACAAGAGGGGAAAATTGCCTTAAAGGAAATAAGCAGAGCAGGAAGAAGAAAATCTGTATTCAGGACAGTGCTCTGGGTACTGGATTGCAGCACTGATGGAGAGAGCGGAGGTGAAAGGGAGAAGAACATACTATTCCATATGCTGTCCTGATTATCAGGCAAGGTGGCTGAAGTACTGTGAGTTATTTGACTTGGAATAGGTGTGTAAATAGCAAGTAAATGTTATCTCTGATCTGTTTAAGATTCAAATGTTGAGACGCATACGAAGAAGCTGACAATGGTATACCTGGAAAAGAGTGCAGAGCAGCCACCTCATTGCCATGGATGCTGTCTTCAACTCAGGGACATGAAGACAATCCTTACCCAAAAAAGTGGAGGGCACTGACAGGGTGGTGTGCTAACACCACTTCTTTTGGTCTAGCTGAATAAGAGAGCATTTTTAAAAGCGTCCAAGTGCAGTTCTGGTTGAGAAGCCAAATGTCTGAGTTAGAACCATGTGGGGCCAGACTTAATATCCCCTGCTGAAAGGCAGGGCCATGTTTGCATGACTGTACAGGCTTCTGGACTGGAGCTGGACATGAAAACTTATTTCAGAGTTACTAAGTGCCATACAGAAGTAAATATTTAGATATCTACGCACACAAATGCACACTCGATAGGTTTATAAATATGCTTATGTAGTTAGGCACCTGCTCTTAAATCAGTGTGAACCTCAAGTAACGAAATCCTACCAGAAATCCCATCAAGATCAATGGTGTTTGGTCTTCCATTTTCTATTGTGTGGGATCCAGCCCACTGACTGTCACTGAGCCCTTCTGTGCTTATATGGCTCAGTTCCCTCTGAAGATGGAGTGGAGGCTTCTGCATCATGTAAATACCTTTTCATTTCTATTGTTTTCAGCCACCTGAAAAAGAGATCAAACAGAAGATAACACACAGAGTATCTAACAGGGCAGCGCTTGTCTGGCTGTCCACATCAGCCTATGGCCACAACTCCCTTCCTCATCCGTTGCTTCAAGACCTTATGCTGTGAGGATGGACAGAAGATGTCAAGGCAAGGAAAGATCCAGAAAGGTGGTGGCATTTCCAGGGTGACAAGGAACACGGCTCCTGCGTCAGTCCTGGCTGTGGCCCACAGCCACAGGCTCAAAACCACTTGGAAGGGCTGGCCATGCTCCTGCACAGCCCTGGCACAAAGCAAGCTCATGCGATTTGCCAGCGATGTTGATCCCTCAGGTTCTACAGAGAGCAGTATTTTCTGCAGAAATGGGGGGCAATGATGTTTGACCTGGCAGGGATGTTCACAAGACACTCTCGAGACTCCCAGATTCATGATAATGAGGTTTCTGGTGCAACTGCCCAAATTTCCCTTTTAATTTTCTCCTTCTTCTTGAGTTAACTTAGGTAACCTTGGACTTACATATATGCAATAAGCTCTAGACTCAGTAAGTGGACTGGCTGTCAACCACAGTCAGGTGATGTCCTGGCCTACTTTATATGTGAACAGAATCTCACAGCTGAATAAATGGTTGATTATGAGTAGTGTCTGTAGAGCAGTCTGTGGGGACTGTTCTACCTCTGACTGATAGGCACACTGTGCCCCTTTCTGAGGGATTTGCACTTGACCAGAGTTCCAAGTGTATTTATGAATTCCAAACTTTGTTACTGCAATTCCCTATTCCTGCATACACAATTGCCAGGTTTTAAAGCGAAAATCGATTCAGAACATCACATCTTCTCAAAAGCACCGCCTGGAACCAACAATACCTCATCCTCTGTATCCTATTCTCAACTTTGCTGCTACCCTGAATACTGAAAAAAAATTGAAAAATCCTATTTTCCTTTCCAGTGCTCCTCAGGGGAGTGCATAATGTACCCAAGGGCTGGCTGCACTGTGTGTCATTTGGATCTCCCACAACAGCTCCAATGGTCAACTATAAAGAGAAAGTTTGTGGTAGGGCAAACTTTTAGAAGAGAACAGGAACAAGCTACACTTGTTTTGAAGGGGAATTCAAAACAATTTCTTCAATTCTAATTCAGCTATTTATCATTTGTAAGGGATACCTAGACTCCTATAATGAGTGTTAAAGAGCCATGTATTTAGAAAAGGTGAGAGGAAACGGTACGTATACAAAACCCACAAGTATGGACATACATTTCCACGCATTCTTTCAGAAGTTGCTCAATCCACCTTGTACGATAATACAACCTTAACCTCTGGATATAACACAAAGGTTTGAACTTCTTTGGAAAATAGAAGAGAGGATTGCTGCAAGGTCAGGAGCACTAAATACTTACTGCAAACACCACTGATAATCAAACCACTTTTTAAATTTTTTAAAAAATTTTTTTGGGGGAGGTCAAAATCTGTGCATTTAATAACACACATGCCTTTCTGCAATCAGTTGGATTCCAGCTGTATATGCCTCATCCTGAAGAGCAAAGCTGTCAGTGTAATGGGCACATTTCATGTCTGGGGTGCGATGTGGCAAATCTCAAAGGAGCATCAAAATCCTTCCTGAACTGCAGAGTTTACCTCATACTCCCACACAGAAAAGTCCCAGGGTTCAGTGGTGTGGCAAGGGGCTAGTGGCTCATTGAGTATCTCCCATGAGAAAAGGTCATATGTGAGAGGATACAGCCAATATAAACTCTGAAATTACACTTCCAGACTTGCTCTTGCAAAAGGGAAGTTTCTCCTGTGTTGCATTATCTGAAAGCCAGAAATTCAGTTGCACAGGACCTTGAGGGCCCATTGATTGTTTTAAAAGGCTCCATGAAAGGTAATTATGGAAAGATTCATTATGGGGAAAAAATCCTTAGGGATCTGAGAAGTGAAAAAACAAAGGATAAAAACCACAGGTTCAGGATTCTGCCTTCTTCCTTCTTTCCTAGAAGCCTTTACTGGCAAGGTCTGGAAATGCTTTTGATTATCTCCAAAAATGACAGAAGATGAAGACACTCGGCACCTTGCACAATCAGGTACTTAATGTCCTTGCCCTCCCTGGGGCTCTGCTGCTGGCAGCAAATGAACTGATAGCTCCTGCTGCTCCCACCAGCCTGGTTCTCTGTGTCATCCACCTACACACTCACACATTCATTCTCTCCCTCATGATTTATTAATTCAATTTATTTATTTATGTAGGTCATTTTCAGTAGTAGTTTTACAAATAATGGCGGAAGTGAAAAAAGAGCAAAACAGAAACAAAGTTAGAGAGAGAGCTGGTGGCACACAGGGAATGGCAGGGGGAGCTCTGCTGAAAACAAGGTGTACACTAGAGGACTGCTCCTGATTTTCTCCTCAGGCAGAGCCTGAGCAAATTCCAAGTGACATCAGCTTCCCCAGCCTTTGCTCGACATTGACTTCACACAGCCAATTCATCCCGGCTTGTATGGTCTTTCTGATTGCACTTGAGGCCTTTTGGAGCTCTCTGAAGGCTACTTCTGCATTTAGAGACCATTGTTTTGGTTTTCCAGACATTTAGTCATTAACTGAGTTTTAAAGCTTTAACCACAGGGGTCTTTGCTGTAAAGAACAGGCCTATTTGCATTGCCTAACCTACGTGTCTATTTTTCGAACACATATATTACTATATTCCCTTTATTTTCTTTTTAGCCCTCTAAAGAAATTCCCTCTTCTACATTGAACCCACACGAACTCTAAGGAAATCACCTTCCTAAGGATATAATCAGACATGGTAAGGTCTGCTGATCTTAAGGTTTTCTGCAACTGAAAGCAGCAGTCTTGTTCCTTCATCTTGCTTGCTTTTTCTTGTCTTTTTCCTCTTCCTTCCCTTAATTCCACCTGTTTCCCACCCATGCTTCCTTACTTTTGACACTTACCTGACCCCTCATGGAGCTGATTCAGCTCATTGAACTGACAAAATAAATCCAGAGAAGCAAAAAAGGGGCAGTTTTCTGATGGGTTAATGAGCTGCATCAGCTCAGTGAATATGAAAGTCAGCCCAAGGGTGAGTCAGGATCATGTAGGAGGGAGTGTGAAGAACAAGGAGGATTGACCCTTTTCACAGTAGAAAGTGATCAAAAGCGCTCAGTTTGTCTCCCCTAATGATATCCTTAGTTGGGAATATAAAGTAAATGCCTGGAAACAGACAGAATTTATCCTTGCTCTTCTGGTTCTCCAGTAATGAATTTATATTTAATTTTCTTTCTCTTCTATGCTCAGCTGGCATGTTCTACCACAATTCATAGCCTGGGAGTGTTATATAGACCCCCTTCAAGCACAGCACCTCTATACTGCCAGGAAAATCTGTCTCTCAGATGTTTCGCAAATACATGAAACACTGAAAATCATTATGTATTAACTATGACCTGCCCTGTTACAGGGTCTAGTGGAGAAGCACATAAGGGGAGCTAAGAGCAGCACAGTTGTCAAACTGTGAAAGTCAAACTGTGACAGTGAAATGAAACCTTGGCTGCTCCATTTTTTGATACCCTCAGACCAAGGCTGGGTGCTTTCTTCAAGATATGCTGTGCCAAAGACAAGGTACATAACATGCTATGTTCAGCAACATGGTTAATTCAGTGAAACTGAAGGTTCTGTGATATGGTGGAAGTCAAAGAAAATAATCTTATATTCCATAAATCTGTAAAGCACTGATTACACAAAGGGAAAAAACAAACAAAGAATTTTTAGTTACTGAGCACAACCAATTCCCATTGTTCTTCCAAAACAAAGAGGCCTTCTCCCCATGTCCTTCAGTTTGGTTTAGTAGTCCTTACCTAGTAGGAGGACAGCTCTTTTTCTTTTCATCTGTGGATATGACCACCAAACCAGCAATTACAGAGATTGCAGGGGTCCTCTCTGTTTTCAGAAAAGAAATTTTTGAATGCACATGTGGCATCTCAGCATTCTCCTAGCAATGGAAAGGCTTTCGTCACTTCTGCTTGTCCCATGGTGTAAGGAGTTTTGTGCTCTGCCCCAGACTTTCATGCTCAGGCTGTGATGGAAGCACAGTCAGAATGTGCACCAAAGGGTTACATACCACGTGGAGACCTTCAAGGCCCTCAAAATCTAATCTCTATTCTAATTGCAAAACCTGCAGAAGATATTTTATTTCAACAAGGCTCTCAGCCTCTCTTCATGGGTTAAGGAGAAATATTTTCATTCCCTATCTTCATTATCACTTTCTACATTCAGAGCGCATGCAGACAAATCCAGTCTGAATTATACATATTAAAGTTGTAGGTGCCTGCTCAGGCAATGTTTTTAAGTCTTTTTTTAAGGAGTCTTTTTGTAAGACTCCTTAAATCAGAGTCCTCCAGCAGCCTAAGAGGTCCCAGTTAGCTCTCATTCCCATCAGTCATGGCAAGTTATGGACTGCATTTCTCCTGCCTCAATTTAAAACCAGTCTGGCTTCCTCTGGCTTCCTCCAGTTTCTTCATTTCTCTCACTTCCTTTCTTTTTCCTATGACTAACATATTTTTTTTTCTGAGTTAAAATTTGTCACAGGTTTCTACCCATGGTCCAGGACTAGTGTAAATAGTGACTCTGGTTCTGTAGCAAGTTGGTTTCCTGTTGCAACATCACCCACACTAAGGAAACCACATCTGTTCAGAGATGGACCCATTTTAAGAACAGTTATTTTTAGGCTGTAGAAGATTATCAGTCGTTGAGACAAAGGGCTCAGGTGACTCCTTAAAAAATCAGGAGAGCAGGTAAAGCCTTCTGACATGCTGACATACTGGAGTCAAGATGGGAGAAATACCATTTGCAGGTTGCTCTGCTTAGGGGAATTAAACATTTCAAGATAGTTTGAAAGTTTTTGTGCTTGAAAATGACAGTGCTCTGAAGGGAAGGGCTAAATAGACTAATGGGTGAAACTACTGTGGGCTACAAGACAGGCTTTTCTACTTCAGGGTGTGCAAGGGAGGGTGACATCCCCCATCTTCAGAGCTCTTTGTTACTTCTCCTGCATGTTCTGAATATTGTGATTTATGGCTGTTATCATAGGAGAGATTAATGCCCTGGCCAGGCTGAGCCCTCCCTGCTGCTCTGTGCTGTGAACACAGATGGGCACCTCCACTGCCTCTATGTGTGCACATGCACAGGGGCTCCAGTCACACCTGCCCCTTTGGGCACCCAGGCTGGATGCAGCTCAGAGCATGTGAAGAGTCCGAGTCCTTCTGTGTGAAATACTTAGAGCTGATAAACACCTGCCATGTCATCCACTTGTCCTTTCTCATCCCTCTCCAAGATGTGGGTATTCAATTTACCAGCACAGTGAAGCCCTGGACACAATTTCCTCATGCAGTGAAACATTACAAACAAGGAAGTGATAGAATACAAACGTAAGTTGGGAACCTCCTCAACAGAGAAACTTTTGGGTGAAATGAAGGGACAGCTCCAGGTAACAGCTCAGACTCAGCACTCTCTGGGAAAGTCTTCATTGTTCTCCTGTCACATTTTAGACTGATAAATACCTCTTGTGCATAGAGATTTGTGGCTCTTTTCTGACTGGATTAACTGTAATTAAGCTAAAACTTCTTTGCATAGAGAAAAGGGTCTGACCAGCCATGCTGGCAGCAGACATTTTGCATTACAGGACTACTCAGTCTCTTTTTACCTTTTGGAAACAGATTAAGCTACACTGCAGAAGGACACTGTACAGTATGAAAGGATCTATGCAGGGAAAGGTGCCGAATAATCAGCTTTTAAGTACATATTTCACTGATTTCCAGCAGCTTTCCAATGTACACAAACCCATCTCTATAAACGTTAGTTTTTTAAATCTATATTCTAGCAAGCCAAAGGAACAGGAATTTGTTTGAGTTTCCATTCCTTGTTTTATTCCAGAAAATGTTAAGTTCTTATCTCTTGATGTACTGGTATTTTGTGTTCTGTACCTCTGACTAGTGCTCTACAAGATGCTAAAGAGAAGGAGGATTTTTTACAAATGTCTTTGTAGAAAAACATATGATACATTTATGAAAAAAGAAAAATCATCAAAAAGACTGCTCTGTATTTCTCTCTGCTCCAGAGCAGCCGTAACACAAACTACTGATAAGTCTAGTTCATATGCTTGTGCAGGGAACAGGTTTCCAAAGGCCTGTTCCAGAGAGCCCTGATTAGATAATACATAACTGAGACAAACCATGGGCTAGATGACTTTGTTTTCATTTGCAGCTCATTAGAGGCAGCCCAGGGCTAACCTAAGCCTCCTGGCTGGGAGATACTAGATCAGGATAAAACCAGCCACAGACATAATAGCACTGTTTACACTTGATGCAGCTGTCCCCTGAGTTCCCACATGATCAAAAAATAATAAGCCACCAAAGGAAGAGGTGCCGTCTTCAAAAGCCTGAAAATCCATACATTCAAATTACTGCAGTCCAGTGCTTGTGGGGGTTCTTGCACTATAAAGCCGGCCAAGAAAAGCCCCCTTATTCTATAAAGGTGACTTTACCTTCCTACAGTTTCAGATAAGAAATTAGACCAAACTCTCCTCCTGATGCAGAGGATCAGACAGGCAAGTGGTAGAGGCAGATCTTTACCAGTTCCACCTAGACTAAGACAAAGGCCTCTCTTAAGTCAAATTAAAAAGGCCAGC
>VZRN01001116.1:322072-389566 GCA_013397935.1 Dasyornis broadbenti | reverse complement strand
TATCTAATTCCATTTCTAAATTAATTTAGTTAAATCAGTATGTGTTATGTGAGCAAGGCTTATTGTAGGAAAGCTAATTCTAAATTAAAATGAGAAATAGAGTGCTGTCATCCATTACAAAGGAGACATGGGCTGAAACTACTGCTGAATTGCATGATGCCTTCTAAAAATACCAGAATGCAAGGATTAGGTACAAGTGAGTTAATAAGGTGTTGTACTGCATTCTGAAGGCTGCTTAAAATTAGCTGCGAATGTGCTTTTGTTTGTCCTAAATGCATTGCAGAAAGACAGAATTTTTTTTCTTCTCTCACAGTCTTCCTTTGAGCTGTCATAATCTGGGAAGTCTGGGTCTGTAGGCACTAGAGGGAGAGAGATAGCTTTGCTGTTGCTCTTCTTTCCAATCTTGCTCTCAGGCCTGAAGGAATCAGTTCCAGCAAGTGACATTCTGAGGTCAAGCACAGTCATTTCCCCCCACAATTTGTTTTGTTTGTAATACGGCACCATTGGGCAGTGCTTTCTGGTGAAAGTACATTTTCACAAAACCTACCCTCTTTCAGGATCAGATCATTTTCTATAAACCAACCAAACAAAAGATAGAAGGGACTACAGCTTCCCTGGCTGAACCCCAACTGAAATTAAAACATTGCTAGGATTTACTGAGATTCTACTGTGTCATCTGCATTCTACAGCTGTGCAGAAAGGTGACAATTTTTAGCATTTTGCATAGCACTGCAACAAGCCACAGGCTGTTAATTACCTCTGTAATCAGTAGTGCTAGGAATCTTCTATGCTTAACTGAAAGCTGCATGAATTCTGGGCTACATGCAGTTCTCAGGATGTAGTCTGTGCCGCACAAAAATTTCTACGTAACTCTCAGCCAGGTGCTGCCTGGGCCCACGCAAAGCATTTCATGTTCCTCTGGCTCAACAGGCTGCATTTAGTTAGGTGTAAGAGGCTGGTGCTTCCAGGTGAACTACAATCCTTGCAGAGAAGCAATTCCACCCTCAACCTACATTTTCTGATCTTCCAAAACTGGCACTGGCCAGAATGGCTGCCTGCATGGAAGCCCCTAAGCCCCTATAGCATCTGAGAGCAACCTGCTCCTCTTGCCCCTAGGCAAAATATCCCATAATCCACTAGAGAACTAGTCTGCTAGAGATATGAGTCTGCCTTTTCACCGCACTCTTCAATTTTAAGGGACAGTGAATAGTTGCTGGAGTTCACTAAGTCAACCAAGTTTGCAGTCACACAGCTAAACACATAATCAGCTCTTCAGCCTGGAGCCAAACCTGTTCTAGCATTCCCTTTTGGCAGAGCTGGTATCTTGGAGCTTTGTGACACCAGCAGTGTTTAGATAAGTTTCTCCTAACTGCTACAAAAAATGCTGGTTTATTCCTTCTAGGGAAAAAAAAATTAATCATCCCAATCTAGAAGCTGTGCAAGAGGGAAGTTTCTTGGATAGCTTCTTCGCCCAGAAGCCGCCTTCACACCCAAAGTCTGGGTTGAGGATTGCAGCTCAGGCACAATTCTGCGTGTCCTTACTTCTGAGAGCGAGGGTCAGCGTTTAAACCTTATCTGACCACAGCTGAGATCTACAAAGAGTTTGCAATTAAGCATGTTCTGGTACCCACCTTTGTCTTTAGAGGAGCGTGAGAGTTTGCAGTCTCTGAATGTATTAGCCAGCAGCGGTTAAATACAATCGAGCTGCCTACTTCTAAGGTCAGGACAGAATACTTCACAGCTGCAGTCCTTCTCCCACTGGGTATGACTAATCACATCTACTTCCCTGATATTCTCTCCATCACTTTAGGTGTTTGCAGAGATAAATCCTTTTGGCCAAAAGTGCTTTCATGTTGAAATAAGGGCTCGCTCTGTAATTTTTCAGCACACATGTATTTTTTTCAAACTCCGAGTAATACCCAGGGATGGTTAGAAAGGGAGAAATCACAGGGTTTGGAGGGTATTGTCAAATTGTTCAAGTCAATGACTGAACCGTGCAATTCATCACTTTACCCCCATGTGCCAGATTGCCAGATCAGGGGCTCTTTCTCCTTTGTTAGCTTTTGAAAGATGTGGGGTCCAGAAAGGATGTCACTGTTTTGCTCCTACTTCAGAATTACTTGTGAACAAAGTATTTTTTTATGCACAGAAAAAAAATGCAGTTTCTATGGCTAAAATAGTAAATTGAGTTGTAATTAACTTATTTGCAATAATAATGAAAATACAGTCTTTTGAGGACAGCAAGGCCTTTAGCTGGCTTTAGTTCCAGTACAGCACAGATAAATCAATTTAAAATTCACACTGGATATCAACATCGTTAGTAAAGAAGCCCCAAAAGAAGCTCAGAGTAATACAGCTATGTTCAGTATTAAAAAAATAATCCATTTTGCCATATAATAAGAAAGGGCACTTTTGTAAATTCACGTAAAATCAAAGATTCTATTTTATGACTCGGAGAATGTTGCTTTTCTTAAGCTGGTCACAACACATAATTAGAACTGGGGTGTACTTCATTATGCACCACACAAGAGATTCTCTGTCTCACAAACCAGAGTGACTGACAGAGAACTCTCAATCTGTTACTATAGATTTTTTACCATTCAAAAACACAGTGGTCAAACTTAATCCTACAAACAAAGCAGATCAAAAGAGACTTAAATTATAATTTTAAAGCTTAAAGGTTGGAGGCTTTTTCTTTATTAATTGGTTCCCTTTGTGGCCCTTTTAATAAAGAGAAAAAAAGCAGAGCACCTGTGCAGTAACCAGCTACAAACCCTCTTCCTCTAACACACACACACAAATTTTGCAAAAAAAATGTTCTACTTTAGGTGCAGTAAGCCTGTACAATTCACAAACCAGTGATTCGTAGCTTGAAGTACTGGACTGTCAACAAACTAATTAATTTCAAAAGTACTTTTAACTAAAAAAAATAATAGCTAATGAAGATAAAGGACATTAAATCATTTGTGATTAAAAGATCACTGATATTTTTCTACTTGACTTTTAGCATAACGTTACAGAAAAAGTCTTATATTCAGACAAGTGCTACAATGGAAAAGTCTAATCTTTTTCTGTATTGGTATGTGTTTGATCTAATAGTGACACATGATATCTCAGTAGAATTTAAATACATATCTTAACTTTTATTGAATTGTAAGCTCAGTAAGTTTATAATATGTAGCACTGCAATTACTGATACTATATGTAGGAACTCTCCCACACTATATCTGATTCTCTCATGTCTTCTGAAGAGAATAGAAGATATCAAACCCTTATTACTCATAATTTATATCGGCATTTGGATATAACATTGCTAAATGTCGCAACACTGTATGAATTAAATTATTAACAAGAAATCTTTGCACTGTATTTGCATGCTATTTTTTATTATTAAAAAAAATACTTAAATGTCCAGGAGGTGCCTGTGTGATTGAACATTTCTCTGATTAAGAAGCCTGACAGCGAAATAGAATGACCAAGCTCTAAGCCAAGCAAACACAGGATGGCTCAGAGCCTGCCTTGGAGAGCGCGATATGGTCTGCCTACCTCCCACTGAACATTTGCCCCGGAGTTCCAAGGAACAGTAAATGTTTAACTTCCCTGGAAACAGAAAGTCACCTGCTGTCTTTCTCATTGGCTCTATAACCCTGTCAGCTCCACAGCTAAATAGCAACAGGTTTCAATCAACCAAGAAATCCCTACCTGAAGTCAGGCTTCTGGGATCCCTAGTAGAGCTTTTTACATGCAGAGAAGTGCAACAACTAGAATCGTGGAATCATGGAATAAGCTGAGTTGGAAGGGACCCACAAGGATCATCATCCAGTTGAACTCCTGGCTCTCCACAGGACACCCCAAGAGTCACACAAAGTGCCTGAGAGCATTGTCCAAACACTTCTTGAGCTCTGTCAGGCTTGGTGATGTGACCACTGCTCTCAGAAGCCTGTTCCAGCGCCCAACCACCCTCTGCGCGAAAAACTTTTTCCTGAAACCTAAACCCTCCCTGACTCAGCTTCATGCCATTTCCTCGAGTCCTGTCACTGGTCATGAGAGTGAAGAGATCTGTACCTGCCTTTCCTCTTCCCCTCACAAGGAAGTTGTAACTGCAATGAGGTCTCCCCTCAGTCTCCTCCAGGCTGAACAGACCAAGTGGCCTCAGCTGCTCCTCACATGGCTTCCCCTCAAGGCCCTTCCCCATCCTCGTGTCACACAGTGCACACACTGCACACAGCGGCACACACTGCACACAGCAGGAGCTGGCCAGGCTGATCCAGAGACTGGCGACACTGCTGGGCCATCACCCCGATTCCCTGTGTCCCTACCACATCCTCCTGCCAGGCACTGCCCTGCTCCCCCTGTGGCTCTAAGGCCCTGTCCATGCTCCATGATGAGATGAGCCAGGTAGAGTTGGTCATCAAGATGGATGCTTTACTTCGAGGGTGTGAGGCCCTAGCACAGGGTGACCAGAGAAGCTGTGGATGCCCCATCCCTGGAAGTGTTCAAAACCAGGCTGGATGGAGCTCTGAGCAACCTGCTCTAGTGGAAGCTGTCCCTGCCCATGGCAGGGGCCTTGGAACTGGATGCTCTTTAAGGTCCCTTCCAACCCCAGCTATTCTAAGATTGTGTGTATGGACCAGCCTTGTCTGCACGTCAGGTCACTCAGCCGGACGGGGCCCCGGTGCCACAGTGAGTGTCTGTGTGAGGGATTGTCTATCTGCAGGAAAGCCTGAGGTCAGAGCCAATGCTTGTGTGAAACCTACCAGGCCTGTTCTCTTCCAATTGCTACGAGAAAATTTGTCACCAGGTTTAAATGGCATTAGGTAGAGACTGCTGAATGAAGAGAATAAATACAAATGAAAATACAGTAGCTTTTACAGGGAGCCCTCTCTACCCCAAAATCCTGTTACTATTTCCAGCAACCCCACTGGCTGAGCTTTCTTCCTCACGTAGTTTTGCCTTTGCCACCCCAATAGATTTCTGGAACCTTCTTCAGTTCCTTCAAATTTGGGTTTTGAATTTCGGCACAATACTCATCCTTCCTAGAAGTACTTGCATCAAAGACTGGTAGAATTGCCAATCTCAGAAAAGCAACAAGAAGCAGAAAACTTAAATATTTCTTTTTGCATGACTATTATGTAGGCCAGTCAGCTGTTTTTGAACTCCTAATGTTCATCTCCAGCTTACTGTCAAAAAAACCTGATCTTGCCAAGTTTTCCAACAGCACAACTGCTGTGGACGCACAAATGCAAGCCTTGAGCTTCTGAAATTTCTGCTCCTCCTTTCTTTGAAAACAGTATCAAGAGCTTCTTTCCTATGCAGCCACATGAGAGGAGAGCTCAGTACAATCTGTGCCACGAGGAAAGGAGAAAGGCAGGCAAGCTGAGGATATCCAAGCCTCCCAACCAATGCTGAAAAATTCACCAAGACCAAAGCTTTTCTGCGGAAGAATTCTAACAGGGGCAAAGTTAAACTGCATCAAAATTTCCCACGTGCTTTTTCATCAACCAAGTCTGAGCTTGTGCCACTGAAATCAATGGAAACTTTATTACAGACTAAATTGGAAGAGAAGAGATGGGAAGAAGAGGGAAAAACAATTAAAAATCCTGTATTTCTAAGTTATAGTTCTCATAAACAGCCTAATCAGATTCCTATGCCTGTAAGTCAGTAATTTCTTCAGTAGTGTAGTTAGTTGGCCATAAAATGAATATATTGCATTTATTCATGCATCTAGAGTGAAAAGCAAGATTTTCATACATTTGGAAAAAAACATCTTTGAAATGGGCAGACAAGAACTTAAAATACATTAAGCCAATAACTTGTATCAAAATATGATCCAGACAGTATTTATCATTCTATCCTTTATAGATTAATTTATATGAACAGCACAACATCTGTATTGGAAAAAGACCTCTCAACTAACCTAAAAAAAGAAAAGGGTAAAAAAGCAAAAAAGCAAAAGTTAGGTATAAATATATTTTAGTGTATTTGGGAGTAAAGAATTCCCAGCCAACGATCATCATCCACCCCCAGCTCTAACATTCATCTTACTGTGACTGAAGCAGCCCACAAACCTGGCATGGCTCACAGCTGCAGCAATACTGCCCTTCCTACCTGGATGGGTTATTGTTATTATTAAACTGATTACACACTTCCCAGGTTGAAAAATGTTTCCTTTAATATTTAACTCTCCTAGAAAGATATGAGTAAGAGGAGAGGTTTTTAAAAGTCTGCACTTTGTACAAAACAAATAGGACCTTTCCTTCTTTTTATTAAACTTGGAGTTGGGTATTTATTGTGTTTATTTCAGGGACTTCTTTGTAATCATAAGGCAAGAATTTATGATTTAACACTTGAGTGAATCATGACACAAAACACCCAGGATTTATAGTTTTCTTACACAGTCCCCTTTGGTAGCCAGTACACAACACATCATTTTTCAGCTGTTTACAGACCTTTCTTCTCGCTCCCTTCAGAGGTGTCAGCTGAACTGTAAGACAGAAATATGAAAAAGTTCCCAATGTTTTGTGTTTATCACCCAATCCTACTGGACACTCTGCTGCTTATGGCTCCCTCTGCTCTCTTTAACAACAGCCTCAAAGGAGGATGTTTTACTAGTGCTTCTCATCTGGGTATCCCTCACAAATGCTCTGTGTTTCCCGAGTCATTCAGAAGGAATTGGCCAACCCGATGCCCAACAGAGCCCGCTGTTCCTTGACAGCCCCAAAGTGCCACATCCAAGGCTCTTTTGAGGCGCCGAGACCATAATCTGGTTCTCCTTCACCCTGGATTTCAGCAACATGGGCAGATATGGGGGGCAGGGAGGTGATCCTGCCCCTCTACTCAGCCCTGGTGAGGATCACCTGGAGTGCTGTGTCCAGGCTGGGGTTCCTCAGCACAGGAGAGATATGGAGCTCCTGGTGCAGGTCCAGCAGAGGTGACAAGGATGATGAAGGTACTGGAGCATCTCAGTGAGGAAAGGCTGAGGGAGCTGGGGCTATTCAGTGTCGAAAAGAGACAGCTGAGAGGAGACCTCATCTATGTCTGTCAGTGTCTGCAGGGAGGGATCAGGGGATGGACCAGGCTCTGCTCCCTGGTGCCCAGCAGTGGGACAAGAGGAACAGACAGAAACTGATATCCAGGAAGTTCCACCAGAAGATAAGGAAAAACTTCTTTCCTGTGCAGGGACCGAGCACTGGGACACATTGCCTAGAGAGGGTGTGGGGTCTCCCTCACTGGAGATTTCCAGAACCGTCTGGACACAATCCTGTGCCATGTGCTCTGGGACGACCCTGCTTGAGCAAGGTGGTGGAAGCAGATGGCGCACTGTGGTCCCTTGCAGCCTGATCCATGCCCGGATCCAGCGGTGCCACCGCAGCGCCATCCCCGTGCCCCATGTACATCCCTGCGTCCCGTGTGCGTCTCACTGCCCCGCTGCCCCCGCCCCGCCCGCACTTCCCGGAAAGGTTCCCCGTTCGCTTCCGGTTCCGTGCCCCATCATGGCGGCGGCCCCTGCGCCCGGCGGGCTCTGAGCGCTGCGGAGCTGCCCCGCTGTCTCTTTCCCTTCCCCGCTCTCTCCGTGCGGGGCGAGCTGGGCGCGGTGCCGGCGCCGCCGGGAGCCGTTCCCGGGCTGCCGTGCGGCNTGCAGCTGGAGAGCGCCCAGCTGGTGCCGGCCGGCCCCGCGTCAGCCCCGGCCCCACCGGCCCCCGGCGCCGTGACAGCCGCCGCCAGCCCCGGCTACCGCCTCAGCACCCTCATCGACTTCCTCCTGCACCGCACCTACGCCGAGCTCACCGTGCTGGCCGATCTGTGAGTGCCGCAAATCCCTCCGTGCCCGGCTGGCGGTGCCGCCTCGCAGCATCCCGGGAGGATGCGGAGGCCTCGCCAGGGATTTGTCCCGGAGCTCATCCGGGGCTGGAGTGGGGGGAGGTGGTTGCACTTTCCCATTCATTAAATGGTTTGGGTTGGAAGGGACCATAAAGATCATCCAGTTCTACCCCCTTGCCATGGGCAGGGACGCCTTCCACTAGCCCAGGTTGCTCAGAGCCCTATCCAATCTGGCCTTGAACACTTCCGGTGATGGGGCATCCACAGCTTCTCTGGGCAACCTGTTCCAGTGCGTCACCACCCTCACAAGGAAGAATCTTTTCCTGATATCTAGTCTAAACTTACTCTCTTTGGATTTGAACCCATTCTGCCTGTCCTCCTCCTGTAAATAGCTTAGCCCATTCTCCCAGCCAGGGACATGCCTGTGCCGGTGGCTTGGTCTCTGCATCAGGCTGTGTCCAGGGGCACAGCGAAAGCGGCTGAGTGATCTGTCATAAACAGAGAAAATGATCGTGAGAACTGAGAGCAGCTGCAGATTGACTGCTTAAATGCTTAAGTTTGCCCCCAAGTTACTGCCAAAACACCCCAGTTGTAGTGCTGGTACCGATATCAAAATATGTGAAACTGGAATGTCTGAAACAAATATTTTCATATGCTGCAGCTCCCTGACTTACCTCTGTAGTTTCTAAAATACCATTTGATTATTTTTGGGAAATAAGTTATTTACGTTTACTTACTGATCTGCTGTGCTGCTGATGTTGTTGTGTTTGAAGTGGCAAAACAAAGGAATGTTTTTGGGCCAAGAGAAACTTTCCTGAAAGCATTTGGACTCTGAATAAACCTGTTTCCCTCTTACTTTGTTTAACCGTAGAAGTTCTTGTGGGGAACCTGTGTGTTTTAAGAAGTGACATACAGAACAAATGGGAAAAAATAGGTGTAGCTCTTGTACAGTGCCATGTCTGGTAAGTGTGCAAACAGAAGTTTGCCTGATGTGAGGTTGAGAGTGTTAAAACTCTGGAAAGGACAAAGAATTTTAGAGTTCTAGTTTGCTTTGAAAAAAGTTCCAATATATCAGTCAAGAAGTCCTTCCTTTATGGTGTGCGTAGAGTAACTGATTTCAGTTCATTAAACTTTTCAATGAATTTGACCAGTTCCAGTTTGCCTGGTACAGAGTAATGACAGGTGACCCATGGTACTATTTTTAATATACTTTGTAGTTGTGTAAAAGTTTCTGTACTTGATGGTTGCTAACAAACTTTCTAGTTGTCTGAAATGTAATAGAACAACATATAATATGTTTTTCCCCCTCTTCTTTCATATAGATTGCCAAGAAAGACTGATATGGAAAGGTAAGTTATGATAAGAAAATCTGTAATGCATGTTAAAAATGTAGAACTTTGCTTAGGATATTAAGATTAGTACAGTATTGTTTAAATAAAGTCTTTTTAAAGACTTTAAGACTAAAACTTTAAGACTTTTAAGACTAAAATAAAGTCCTAATTTTAGATTTTTATGCAAGAAAATAAGCCCTGTCTGTCTTGCTGTCACTACATAGTTCCAAGATTTTTCACAGCATCAGTGACAATAATGGATTTTGTTGGTGTTTGGTTTTATAGTTGTTTGGGCTTTTTTCTGTTGCTGTTATAGTAGGTGAACTCTGTTAAGGGCGTTTTTCTCTTAATGAAACTTGAAACAATGAATTGACAGTAAAGCTTATGTGAAAGGGAACTGGAGAATTTAAATAGATTCTAGTTAGTGTGATAAATGTTCTGTTCAGAAGAAGCAGTTAAACAATGACAACAAGGTAAAGACCTCTTTTCTGCATTTTTCCATGTTGCCTGATCTTTCTTATCCTGGGCACTGTTCTCTGCTCCCGTTCTATGTGGTTTTGAAGTGTGAAAATTATTAGAGAGCAAATGCAAGAGACCAGAACAGCACCCTGTTGAGACGAAAAACAAAAATCCATTTGCTTTTTTGTTTCTCTTAATAAATGTTATGAAACTGGTCAGGATATTGTTCCCTTTATTTGTGATGGCATATTAATCAACCTAAATTTCTTTAGAGAGATATAGGAGCTATAATATTCCTAAGAATCTTAATGAAGGAGTCCATGTACTAGGATGATCATTAATTGTTATCTCAAACCTTCCAAAACTCTCATAACACGTGGAATTAATCCCATTTTTGTGGAATGATAACCTGGAATGATTACTTGTACCCCTTTTCCTTCTGTGTAGTATTTTCTTGAGAGAAACAGTGTGGGTTTTGATTTGGTTTAGTTTGGGTTTTTAATTATCACACTGTTTACTGAAGAAATTACTTTCAACTTGGGCCCAGAGCTACTGATGGGGGGGCTTTTCCCATCTAGATATTTAGCATTTCTAGGTAAAGTTGGATTCTACTTTGTTGGGCACATGGTCTGGGGCAGCAACTTAAATCCTAATGGATTACAGAGAAAAGAAAATAAGACAGCCTTCAATGTACAAAGACTGAAGTTGTCTTGAAATTAAACATTCACATCCTTGTTAGCTTTGACTTACAGCTCCTCTTGGTGAAATGGCTTTCCAGCTCTTGGAGGAAATATGTAGGAATGTAGCTTAATTATCTATATTTTTTCCATCTTTGAGACCTGCAAAGGCTGCAATAGTTGGGCTTCAAGCTCTGTTTCTTGGAGCTGGAGCCTGGTGACATGGCATATATACTTTGGTGAAGATGTGATGGTGTTACCCTCTAATGAAGTTCACATAAAATACAAGTTCTGTACTATAATGCCTATTCAGAAGATGCTGTGATAAGAAAAACTGATGAGAAATTGTGCATCATAGTATAATATAGCGCTTTTTTTCAGGGTTGTTTATTAGTTATCCATTGTAGGAATAAATAACTCTTGCAATAAAGTAGTTGGATTAAAAAAACCCATTAGTACTGTGGTGTAAAATTAATAGAGCTGAGTTCCAGGGGGAATCCAGGGGCTTTCTTCTTGGTAATGGAGACTGGGTTTTGCACAGTATCATTATCTTTTTCTGGGTAACCTATTTCAGTCTTTGACCACATCACTGTGTTTTGTTTTCCTTGTGTCTTACTAGTTTTTCACTGGTTTAGTTTGTAGCTGTTGTACCTTGGCCTTCGGCACATCTAGTGCTGAAAATAGTCTGGTTTCATCTTCCCTACAATACCCTTTTAGATATTTGAAGATGGCAGTAGGATCTTGCCACCACCTTTTCTTCTTAAGCAGGAGCAAACTTAGCTTCCTCAGCCCATCCTTGTATGTCACACGTCTCCTGTGAATGTAAATGCATCTTCTGACCTCCCTTTGATCACAGAGCAGTTTATCCTGTAGAAGGCAATTTGTTGATCAGGGGTAGTCTGCCCATGGCAATTTCTGATGGTTGTTTCCAGGCTAATTTCATGCTTGGTATTTATCTGGACATAATTTAGAGAAAGATTTGTCCTATAAATTATTTTCTTAACTGAACTTAGGCCAACTGACCTGTAGGTCTCTAGATCCTCCTTTGCCTTCTTGAAGAAGGACATGGTGTTTGCCTTTTTGCTGTCATCATGACCTTTGATCACTGTGGGTTTTGAAAATGATAGAGAGCAACTTGACAGTGGCATGGATTAGCTCCCTCAGAATCCTTGGATGCAACCCGTCCACTCCAATGGACTTCTGTATCTCAAGCTTGCTTCAGGTGTCCTTAACTTGATTTAATTCTACTGTAGCTAATGCTTCACTCCCCCAGACTCAGCCATTAGTCTAAAGGATCTGAAACCTGAGATCCAAACTTAGCAGTCAAGACCAGGGGTAAAAAATGCACTGAGCAACATGGTTGTTAGAAAGATTTTTAAATTTTGTTTTGTAAATAAACTCTTTCCTGAAGTTTCATCTTCCTTGAATATTTATGTTTGTGTAGCCCAGCACAAGGTCATGCACCTATAGTGAAGGACAATGCAGCAAATTTGAAGGCCTTTTTGTTTTATTAGAGAAGTAAATTCCCAATGCAGTTGTCATTCAGGGATGATGGTGGTGGTGATTCTGGAAGCAGGGTTCTGTCGAATCTAAGTAACAAGTCTTCTCTAACTTGATTTAAGTGGTATTAATGGAACAATTACTGGAATACTCTGTCTAGATTTGTCAATCATTTTCATTGTTAAATTGTTGTACTTTTGGGGGTTTTTTTGTTTGTTTGTTTTCAGTTACAGAACATCAATTTGAATTTTTCCTGCAATCATACTGTTTTCACCATAGGTGTTTGACATGACTACTAGATTTTAGCAACTTCTATGTGGAGTTTGTCTGAGAGACTGCTGGCTTTCTAAAGTCTCACTGTAGTCATCTTTCAAATCTCATGAAGTTTTTCTGAATCTTTCAAAATTCTCAACATCTTGTTTTCATAGTGTGGTTACTGTTAGTGCAGTGTGTATGTACTGCAGCTTGTCCACCGCTTGAAATCTTAATATCAGGCTGAATGCCATTCCAAAACGTGTGCTCTAGAACACAGAGAAGTTATTGGCTTAATGCCCAAGTTCTTGGATGAGGTTCACAGTATGTAATGGAAGAAACAGGACCAGATGGTATTAGTTGTGCTTCTGGCCTTACATGTTCATTTGCTACAAGCATATTATGCTTTACTTGCCCAAAAGAGTGAACCTCATTACACCAGCACTCAGCAGAATCAGGCCCTCTCTGTGCTATGAGTTTGTGTTTTACAGATTGGGATCACGAGGAGGTGCAGCTTCTGTTTGGTAGAGGCCAATATCTTATGCACTAATTAATGTTCTTTTTGTCCAAATGCTTCTGTTGCTTCAGAAAACCATATCACGAAAACAGCTTAAGTTTGGGGTTTTTTTCAAACTAAGTATAAAAAACCACGGTGAAATTAGTAAATTGAATACATAGAAAGAGAGGCAAACCTCTATAAATAGTTGATGAAGTGGTATTTCAGAGTGTATGGTAGTACAGATCTACAGTGTAGGTCTGTGTGTCTTGCCTGATGCATCTACAATGTAGATCTGTAATGAAGCATGAAAATCTGCCTGTGCCCTTATTGCATTCTCTTTTACAAAAAATAACTCTGAAGATGTGCAGACGTACACTCCTTCATTTTTACTATCTCATACGAAGAACAGTGAGAGTAATACTGAGAGTCAGTAAGTTCTTATCTCAATTTC
This sequence comes from Dasyornis broadbenti, assembly GCA_013397935.1. Lineage (NCBI taxonomy): Eukaryota > Metazoa > Chordata > Aves > Passeriformes > Dasyornithidae > Dasyornis > Dasyornis broadbenti. The sequence continues at coordinate 376,576 of VZRN01001116.1, read as the reverse complement.
TTTGCAAGGCAGGAATGGAGAGGAAAGTTAAAGGGTGGGGTTTTTGTGGTCTTCCCCACCATCACCCTATTTCCATATTGTAACATACTGTGTAAAGATGTTGTAAAAATGCTAGAATGAGATTTTGTTTAGTGTCTTTTTTTATATTATTATTTATTTACGGTGAATGTAAGTGTAATGTTACTGTCTGATCCTGTAACCCTTGGGTATGTTCCCTACTTTAAACTTAAACCTTGGGGAAATCCCATAAAAGGTGTAAAGATAATTTAGGTGAGTTCAGTATGGAATTGTTTCTGTTACGGTCAGTGATTGATTCCTATGAATATGCTTTTTGTTTCCCCAGACAGTCTTGATTTGTTAGGATCCATGTGTGTTGTTAGGCATTCACAACAGAGACTTTTTTCCTCCCATGCTCTTAATCAAACAAGCCACATATTACTGATGCCTGCATTAACACAATTGGAAGTTATCACTACAGCTCAGTTTTTTTTAATTGGCACACAGTTAAAATTACAGTTTTATTATATATCTGAGCACTGGCTTAATGTACATTTGTTTTTTTCCAGAAAAATAGAGATAGTGCAGTTTGCAAGTCGCACTCGTCAGCTGTTTGTTCGTTTGTTAGCCTTGGTCAAGTGGGCTAATAATGCTGGGAAGGTGGAAAAGTGTGCGGTAAGTCAGTGACAAGAGTCTGGCATGAAACAATCTCTGAGGGATATGAGATGTTGCTGCACCCTAACTTGTTTTTACTAAAGAAATTTAAAAAAAAAATCCTGTTTAGAAATTGTATAGTCTAGTTTTTTAACAGTTCATGATCCCCAAAACTCATCAGTGGCATAAAATGAAAGCCTTGTCTGCACATAGTTTCAGGAATGCTTTGGGTTAAGGTAACAGGACAGGGAAGATGGTGATCTGAGTGTGTTAGTTTTTATTATCACTTTCATCCTGATCTTGGATAAATAAGAATAAAGTCCAGAATGTTGCAGAAAAACAAGCCCCTGGTGATTACAAACAAGTATGGTTGCATTCCAGTAGCAATCAGCAGATAAAGAGCTGTGAGGCTGTACAGATCCCCCACAGTATCAGGAATGGCATGTGGATTTTAAGTGTCCTTGTGGTGAATGTAGGAAGTGGCCAGAATATTCATGCTTTCTTTGTTTTGTAAATGTAGTTACTTGAATTGGAGGAGACAGATAACCTGAATATAAAGGACCATTGATTTTTGTATTTTTTGGACACAAACTTATTTCTTTTTTTAACTCCTTGTCCTCTGCAGATGATATCCAGTTTCTTAGATCAGCAAGCCATCCTGTTTGTGGACACTGCTGATCGTCTGGCATCGCTGGCTCGAGATGCTTTGGTTCATGCTCGGCTGCCCAGCTTTGCCATCCCATATGCAATTGATGTTCTGACAACTGGATCCTACCCTCGGCTGCCCACTTGCATTAGGGTAAATAACTCTGCCATGTTTGGGGGGGTGTGGGAATCCCCTGTACAGCATCAAATACACGGTAATCAAACTAATTGTGTGTGTGCAGATGGAACTGTAGCTCAATACAGGCCTAGTGCCAAGTCTCTGTAGTGTCAGTTTGTCATGCAGAACACTTCCTGTTTGAACAAGTTATGCTTTCCCAGTAAAACATTCCCTCCATTTATTTAGTTCCGCCAAATTTAGTGATTTTATTCAGTGGTGAGTCTTGGGTGAAATGTAATCAGCTAGAAAGCAAATCTGAGTGTGAGATATAAAGCTTCACTGGGCAATGGCCTGTGGTATTTATATTTTCAGACTTCTGGTCTGGTTGGTTTTCACAATTGCTGCTGTCAATGTGTTATACGTGTTTGAGATATGTAGACTTGCTTGTGCTTATTGTAACAGGATAAAATAATCCCTCCTGACCCAATAACAAAGAGTGAGAAGCAAACCACACTTCATCAGCTAAACCAGATCCTTCGCCATCGACTCGTGACTACGGATCTCCCTCCACAGCTGGCAAATCTCACAGTCGGTAAGAACTTTTTGAAGGATACCTTGTTGCAGGCTGATTTAAAATTGTTGTTTTAATGCTAAAGCAAAGCTAAAAGGTAGCTTAAGTGAGGCTATTAAGGATGCTTCATCTGTTAAGACTGGGATCCTGTCTCTGTATGACATCAAAATATGTGTTTTTTCCGTGTTTGATAAATGAGAGCACTGATAGTATTGCTGAAATATTGTTTGCTTTCAAGAAGAAACTTGTGCAGGTAATGCCCAAAGGTTTTAGACATTGTCTTGCTCTTTCAGCAAATGCTTTAAGAAATAGTCATTGAACTACTTCATCTTAATTTAATTTTAAAATGCAGCTTAGTTAAACTGTTAGTTCTTTCTGCAGAAACTCTTTGAAGTTCAGTTTAACAAGTCACTAACAAGTCACTCTAATGTTGCTTTTTTAAGCTGTTTTGATATTCATGTTCAGACACAGAATTTGTTCATATTTATGCATACCTTTTGTTCAGTGGCTCACCGCAGTGCCAGATCTCTTAAACTGTTTTGAGATCTGTTTTCATTTAGCCCAAGTAGTGGTAAGCATTAAGACAACCTTTTTAACAGGAAAGATGGCTATAAACTGGACTAGGTTATTGCCGAATCACAGAGAATAGGGTGGGAATTGAGCTAGTCCATGCTTTTAACCATGACAAGGTTAGCCATTTGTAAACCATTCCCCACAGACCTAGATCAAAAATGTTTCTGAAGATTCTTAGTGCTAGTTTTCTCTAGTCCCTGTGTGGGTGCTTGTGCTATTGGTATTAGAGGCATTTTTGCCTAATGGAAGTATAAATTAATGATATATAGATATACGGATAAAATATCTGGGCACTTGAGGGTTTGGAGTTAACTAAACATTTAAATGACTCTTAGTTTCTGGTTTGGAGTGTGGTTTGTTTTAAGAGCATGTCTGGGGTGCTCTTGAAAATGAAACTTTATGAGTTAAATGGTTAAAATTTTTGCAGGAATATTTCTATATGTCTGTAGTTGTAAAGGTATATGTCATAGTTTGTTAAATGATTGAGAAGGAGGTTGACCTGCAGGTTAGAGTAAGGACTTGTACTTACTTGTTTGCTCTACCTCTCATTCTTTTTATGACCTTGCTTGCATAGTTTTAAAGTCCTTGCTCCCAATTCTTGAAACAGCAGTGTCCACAGAGGTGTGAGGATGTACATGACAATTAGATAAATAGTATGCAACTTTGCTTGTTGTGTATATATATAAATTATGCAAAATATTATCTTCCTCACATGAAAATGGATTTATAATACTTTAATATTAAATAAATGCTTTGCAGTGAGATGTGTTTTCAGGGCTAGATTTCAGTCTGGGCTGAGATCCATGTTCTGAATGTCATTTGAATATTGCTGAAAGCATTCATTGTTGATAGTAGCAAAGAATAGGAATATTTCAGCCAGGTGTTTGGTTTGTCAGGCTAGTAGTCAGCTCAGTGTTACTTTGTATTACAGAAGCACAAGTGTTAACAAGTTATCAGATTTAGGAAGTTAACTTCAGGACAGTTTGTACATCTGTCTATGCTGCTTATTGACATTGGGTCTGTTGCAGACTATAAAATGTTCAGAGTTGCACGGAAACATAAGCAACAGAGCAGAAATGATAGGGAAGTAATCCATTATGAGTGCCAGGAGCTAGCACACTATTATTTTGAGGCATCTTAGAAGACTGAGTGAAATAAAATATTCTTGTCTTCTTCAGCCAATGGCCGTGTGAAGTTCCGAGTTGAGGGTGAGTTTGAGGCCACCTTGACAGTGATGGGTGATGACCCTGACATCCCCTGGCGCCTTCTCAAGCTGGAAATTTTAGTTGAAGACAAGGAAACTGGTGGTAAAGAAAAAAAATCAAGCCTTTGCACTTTGTTTTTAACATGATATTTGTCTCTGACACTGTATAAGCCTTGTTTATAGTTGGTCTTTTGTGTATCACTACTTAAGACAATGAAGTTACATATGCTTATTCTGTTTTGACCTTGCTTTATAGGCTTTTGATACCTTAACAGTGCTATACTGTGACAGTGTAGTAGAGTGACTGAAATTTCCAGAGTAAACCAAGGATTTTGTTGTTTTGTTATAAAACCTGGTATGGAAATTGCTTGATACGGCTGTATCTTTTTAGTTTATTAATTTATTGTTATTTTAAATACCTAGTTTCCTGATGGCTAATGTGAATTATTTTTCATTTGCAAAAGATGGTCGAGCCTTGGTTCACAGCATGCAGATCAATTTCATCCATCAGTTGGTGCAGTCCCGGCTGTTTGCTGATGAAAAGCCACTTCAGGACATGTACAACTGTTTGCGTATCCTTCTGAGAGGGGCTTCTGAATTAGGTGTTTAATGTAGCCTTGCTCTTCTTAGTAGTTGGAGGTCAAGAAAGATAAATTCACTGTTAAGCTTGGGGGAAATGTCTGGAAAGGAAGTTATGGTGGCCTTGAAGTAAATGATGGCCTTGGAAGCAGTAATTCTCAGGTGCCTGCATGTCGAATTTCATTCTACACATTAAATCAGCAAAGGTGAAGGTGAGGTATTCAAGGCAGCAGGTTGTGTGGTAAGTGAGTGCAGTAGCAACAGCTCATTTTGGAGATGAAATACAGAGGTGATTTGGAAGTTCTGGGAGCTGACAGTTCTTGCTACCCAGAACTGGAGTAAAGTGCAGCTGATGAGGGTGTGTTAATGCTATTGTACCTGTGTGAATAATGAGAGGAGACACAGGATGTGCAGTGATTTTCCACTTGCAAAGGTCAGATTGCTTGACAATGTGAAATGGATTTCAGTGAAACTGTTTCTGCGAAAAGAGTCATGTGGGAGATGGGGTTAGTGGTAACTACAGGGTGAGTTGAATTTCTTTGTTAGTAATCATCTTTTCAGTAAAAGATGATGACAACTAGAAATCTGTAAAACAAGGCTGTTGTGACTCTCTTGTCTAACAACCTGTCCTAGTTAAGAGTTTAGAAAACCACAGGAAAAAAAAAAACCTTTGTGAAATAATTGGTGCTGCTTATATGTCTTTATGTTTGGATCAGTACATTAGTGTGTTTTCAAACAGCATCTTGTCTGACATAGGTGACACATGGATTGATGTAGTGTGCAGAAACCAGTTTATGTAGTGTAGAGACTTTTTGGACATTTTATATTTTCTTAACTCCATGCATTAAGACTCCTTCTGCCTGGCTCTTCAGCTGGAAGTCTTGCATTCACAAACACTAATGCTAATCCGAGAGCGCTGGGGTGACCTTGTGCAAGTGGAGCGGTACCACGCAGGGAAATGTCTCTCACTCTCTGTTTGGAAGTAAGTTAATTTCAAAAAGACTGTTAGCAAACAATAAATAAAATAACAGGAGAGGTTGTATTTACCACACTTGAGCCATAATTTTCAGAATTTTACTTTCTTTTTGATGTGAGACTCCTAAATTCTTGTAATTAAGTACCTACACATGTTGCTTGATCTGCAAAGAAGTAAAGATTGCATATTAATGTACGGAAGAGCAATGGATACAGTTATAAATGACTTTGTATTTACACAGATTTCTAAAAACTAATTAGTTCTTTGTCAGTCCTTTACTAAATTTATTGCTTGACTGGCACTAGATAAAATTTTAAAAAGCAATCCAAGTACACTTCAAACTGTGTTGAATTTGCAGTCATCTAAAATTCTTTATGTAGTTACAGTTTACCAACAGTCCTGCTTTAAAATGTCAATTAAAACAAATGCCTTTTTCAGTTCAGCTGACATTATGTTTTTAACTAGAACACTCACTTTACCTAAACTGAACCAAGGTTTAGATTGTGGAAAACGTATTTTCTGTTCTTCCAGTTGCACAGTTTAATTATTCTATGTATTTTAAGTCAACAGGTACTTGGCAGGAAAACGGGGACTGCATCTGTCCATAAGGTCACTATAAAAATTGATGAAACTGATGTCTCAAAACCTTTACAAATATCTCATGAGCCTCCACTGCCAGCCTGTGATTCGAAACTGATGGAAAGAGCCATGAAGGTAAAGATTTGCTTTGCAGGAGGCATCTAATTTTGTAAATCAAAAACTCAAGTGCTTTGCACTGTCAGTTTGTTCCACTTTGATTCTATTTAAAGAGCTGTTTCTAAGATTTCTACTAAGTAGTTATTGTAGGTTGTATAGTGTTTATGTGGGGACCTCAAATTGTTGTTACAAGTTATTGGCCCTGACTTCATCTTGAAAATTGCACCTACTTCACGGTGCATTATATATCATTTGTGAGAAAGAATGCTGAGGCTGGGGGGAAACAACAGCAACATATCAGTTATTAGTGTTTGGCTTTAAATGCTTTATAGAGAGACAGTTCTTCCCTTTCCTGTCTTGGAGCTCTTCTGAAAATCAGCTTCTCATTGTCACTGGAGTTGGCTATCCAGCAGTGCTATCCACTTTAGAAAATCTTACATTATGATTTGGAAATCTTGTGCTGAAGAGCTCATGTGGTTTGCTTGTTACAAGTGTTAGGTGAAGCTTAGTTTTACATTATCTCTAACCAGATTATATCATGTGGCGCATTTGAATGTTCAGATTCCTGTATTTTAAGGGCGGGATTATTGCAATGATCCAAAATGAGTAACTGCAGTCAACTTCCTACTTGGAGCATGCTTCACTGGTGATAATTCTAGATTTTGGTTAAACATATTTAAGAAAAGCTGCGTTCTGGGTTTTATAATAAATCCTCTATAAGTTTCTCAGCAAATGTGGCTGTGATATACCAGGATGTCTGTCGTTATTTCTTACATTTCTTACAGCTTGGGTTTAGGAGAGTTAGTAAACTGGAGTGAGTGATGTAGTCTTCACACTTTCAGTACAATTTTGACATGGGGAAAAACTCCCAGCTCAGGTTCTTCACCTGTCTCACAGAACTTTCTACTGATGATAGCCTTCACCTCCTGTATGCACTTTGTTTTTGAGCCTCTTGGCCCATCATGTTACCAGTGCTGACAGACAAGTCTATATGGTGAATGTCAAGAACTGCTTATGTTTCAGCTACAGAGGGATATGGGAAACCTAATGAAGCATGGTAGTCTTCAACTCTACTTTTAGAGTAGAAATTCTACTGTCAGTATAGTAAATATATACTACATTTACTTATTTAATAGCCTAAATAAGCATATTTAGGCTACTAAATGTAGAGTTGATTTAGTGAAGATGCTGTATTTATGTGTAAATCCAAGAAAATGCTCTTTGTCTAGAACATCTGCTGAAGATCCACTGGAGCTGACACAGTCTAAGTTCACTGAATCCAGTCTATAGCCTGTAGATTAAGATATGACGCCACTGTAAATTTGAGATTTATCAAAGTTAATGCTGACTCCCTTTATAAATACTTGCTCTGAGCTTAAACAAATTATCAGCTGTGGTGTATACAGTGCTGTTGTAGTGTTTGAATAATGATCTCAGCTGTAATGACGTAGATGGCTCACTGGGTTTCTGTTTGTTCAAGATACTGTATAAAACAGTGGCACAAACAAACATGTTTGTCTGAGCAGGTTGTTCTGCATTAACCTACTGAAAAGTGGATGGAGCTATAGAACATGTAAGAATTTCTTAGAGAGGAATATTTAACCCATTGCAGCTGCTGAGTTGAAATGTTATTGTGGATGGATTAAGATTTGGTTTTTAAGGCCTTGTCTTGGAAAGGTCATTTTTAGGGAAAGGTCATTCTGGTATACACAAAGGCATGCACTGAAATTCTGTATAATTCTGTGCTATATGAATCTCTTCTGCATTTATCTCTTCTACTGGAATAAAATTTGAGTTTAATTCAGCTTGAACAGTTTTCAAAGCAATGTGAGGTTTCCTGGAAAAAAGGTTTTGCAGTAATCTGGAGCTTTGCTTATGCAAAATATGTAAATAATATGACTCTAATGTGAATGAATGTGCATGCAAATGCTTTAATTTTGATTGCACAAGTTACAGTGAATATAAGTGGTGGCATGAGCTTCAGCAGTGTAAAAAACTGTTAGATGCAAGTCCCTAGAGTTGCTCATATCCGTTGTCTGTCGCTGCATTGTTACCCCATTAGCAGGACTTAATCTTGTTGGATTTCATGTTACAGCTGCATGTGTATTTGTGTAGAGGCAACCATATCCTCTTGAAGTGTTGCTTTGGGTGTTTTGTGTTTAGCTCAGGTTAGTTAGAAATGGCTGGAAACAAAAAGCTAAGCTGAAAATTGGACCAACCTTGATCCAGAACAAGTAGGTCTGCACAGGGAGTGGTAACAGCATAGTTTGTGAAACTTCATTTACATCTTCTTCTAATCTTAGCTCAAAAACCCCTCCCACAGTCTGCTGCACAGAGATGTGGAGATGTTTGATGTTCCTGACAACGCCACAGAACCAGAGTACAGTGGCAGCTTGTTGTATTTTATAGTGCTCCAAATACTCAAGTTAATAGTCCATGTGGCTCACCACAGTTCTAAGCAAATTATTTCTGAATTGATTGTTTTATTAAATACCTTTGTTCCAGTGTGCTAATGCAGAAAGTGTTCACATCAAATATGAGCTTACTCAAGTACTTTCTTTTTTACAGATTGACCACCTATCAATAGAAAAACTCCTAATAGACAGTGTCCATGCAAGATCTCATCAAAAACTCCAGGAGCTGAAAGCCATTCTTAAAAGCTACAATGTTAATGACAATTGTATGTGTTTTCTGCTGAAATTTTTCTAGTTCATTTCCATTTGTGTCTAAGAATGGTTTCCTTTTTTCTTCGTGTTTCTGGCTTTCATTAATTTAAATTAAAAAAAGGAAATGTGTTCAGAATTAAGAAAATTTAGCTTTAAATTATTCTGCATTGATAACTGTAAAATACCCATACATCTAAATGCAGTGTAGTAGGTGTAGCTGGTAGAACATTGTAGTCTAGGTTAAAGGGTTAAAATTTGCCTACTGTAAAACTGGTTTGTGTTCAGAATTGAAAGCAAATCTTTCACAGTTTTGAACTAGTTTTGGATGAGACTTTCCTTAAGCTGCTGTTGAAACTTTTGGGATCTAGATTGATTTTATAATTGTGAAGCACTGAGTTGAAGGATATTCAGGGATTAATAATCTTCAAATTTGGTCTGCCTTTTCTCATTGGTTTGTCACTGTTCTCACAGACAAATTCTTATAATTCAGTTTTCTCTTTATTTTAATGCTGTAATAATGTGCAAGTGAGGTTTGTCTCTCTAAAAACATGCAGATTTTTTTATTATAATGGGCTAGGTTTTAATATAAGCTTGAATTTTGAGTGAAATTACTAACATCATTTTTTGTTTAGCGTTCATTGAGACGGCTCTCCCAACTCTTGTAATTCCAATTTTGGAACCATGTGGTCGATCAGAGTGCCTGCATGTATTTGTTGATCTCCACTCTGGAATGTTCCAGCTGATGCTGTATGGTGTTGGTAAGTAGGCACAAAACCAGGAGGTATTTCATATCTTGCAAGAGTAAGAGGTAATTTTGACTATGAGGTAATTTTGTGGGAACCATTCTGTCAAATCTGCAAAGTTTTGTGAGCAAATGAACACCACACTTGGGTCATCATCTAGGTATTGGAGTTTGAGGAATGGGAAAGACGATCTTTGTGCTTGAGTGTCACAGTTCAGTTAAGTTTATTTTAAGAGGACTACACTAATTATTTTTGGGGGTCAATGCAATGCATATTCTTTATGACTCATGATTCCTGGCTTGTGCTGTTCATGGATGGGGTCATTTCATATGGACCTGAGTGAGAATTGTATCATGTGACCTTATACATCTTGAGTTCCTTCTGTTCAGGTCTAACTTCAGGTTTCACATTGCTTAAGAAAAGAAAGTTCTTTCAGTGTAAGACCACCTGCTGCGGTCTTACAAGCATTATGGATCATCTGTTGGTACCTTAATCTCCCTCCTCACAATGAGCCATGTGGAGAAAACAAGGGGCAACAATTAGAAGTTGCACCAGGAGAAAGCAGTATAATGTGAGAAAGCAATTTTTTACATAGAACTCAAACAATCCTTAGAACAACCCCTTGAGAGTTTTGGTGGAGTCCCTATCACTGGAAGTTTTCAAGATGCAGTTGGACAGGGTGTTAGGTAACCTCATCTATGCTCCCCTTCCCACAGAAGGTTGGGAGAGATGATCTTTCAAGGTCCCCTTTGAAGCCCAAACCTGGGCTTTTATATGATTCTGAAATTAATTAGATGAGACACTTCCAATGAAAGTTTGAAGTTTTGTTTGAAGGACTGGCGCTAAGACTATTCGCTCGCCTGATGTTCTTGCAGATCAACTGACACTCGATGACATAGAGAAGTCTGTTAATGATGATATGAAGCGAATCATTCCTTGGCTCCAGCAGCTCAAGTAAGTGACTTGAACAATTCACTTAGTTTGCATGGAATGAATCACCACATTTGTATTCTGGATGATCACACTTGCATGGCTTTGTGTTTTACCACAGTAGGGGTTATACTTTCTCACTGTTGTAAACAACCTTGAGTATTTGCCATCTCCTCTAAGTCAGTGGAAGACATTCTTTGATTCCATAGTCCTGCTTTAGTTTTCCCCCTTACATGTAGCCTCATGCATTGCTATGTGCACACTTTGCATGAAGACTTCACTTTTAAGTCAGTAGCAGAGCACTTGCTTCCTGAGAATCTCTTTTTCTATTCATGTTCATCTTTTATATCCGTTATTCCGTTCTGTTTCTAAAGCTGAACTCTGCTTTTTTCCCAGCAAGAATGATCTCCCTTCTCAAAATTCAGAGGAAAAACCAGGAAGTGGCCTAGGATGATTTAAATAATACCTGTTTATCTTCTAGCACTTCAGCCCTTGCTGGTTTAAGCCTCTAATCTTCCTTCCATAAAGCCCTGAGATTTAAGCACAAGATACGTTTGGCTCCCATAAGAGGTTGTAGCAAATAATACAAACAGTTTGCATCTACATGAGAACGGAGTTCCACCTGCTCTTGTCATTTTGGAAATTCCCAGTGCTCTGAGTTAATTGCAGGGTGAAATCTCTATTTGAGGAATTCTGCTTCTAAAAGAAGCTTGATGATGCATGAAGCACTGGCACCCTGGAGAAACTAATCAACCTCCCTTTGTTATAAATAATGTCCTTGAGATAATGGCTTGGGTAGTGCTGCAGTTTCTGAGGAAGCTCAGCAGTCCACAAAATATCTTTTAGGACAGCTATATCTGACATGTATCTGTGAGAATAAATCTGGTATGTTGTGATGGAGAGATGCTCAGCACCCACAATTTCCACTGCTGTTGTCAGTGGAAGGTTGACTGAATACCCAAGCCGTGCATTTCTGAGCCCCTTTCAAGCCTAGCTGATCTTCCTGGCCTTGCCACTATAGCCAAACTCCATTAGAGTTGGGCAAAGTTTAATTCCAAACATGAGAATAAATTTGGTGTCTTGCATGTAGCTCTTCATGTCCAAACTTATTCAGGTGAATGGGTTTGTTTATAATATAACCCAGTGTGACATCCAGCTTCAGTGACTTTTTTTGCTGTATTGCTTACCAGCATATGGGAGCAAAGATTTTCCTTTCTGTATCCAACTGTAATTGAAGATTCCAGATTGTCAAATAACTGCAATCTGCATGTTTTTTTTAATTTTTCCCTTCTTTGTTTTATATTGTAATTTGATATTGTAGTATATAAATATTTATTCAGCAAATAATTTCAGGGTTTTTCTTCTTGAATTAACAGTTGTCTTTTAAGCTGAATACAAATGTAAAGACAGTGATAAGAAGATATAAAGTAATGAAATTTTCTATGTGAGTTTTCTTTAACTTGTGCTGCAGTGGTAGATGTTAGCTTAGAATATGATTGACTCTTAATTTGACACTAATGCTCTACACAGCAGTATATTAGAATCATGAAAGCAGTTTCAGGGTGCTAATACCTTTATTTTCATGCAAGGTTCTGGCTTGGACAGCAGCGCTGCAAACAGTCTATAAAACATCTGCCTACAGTGAGCAGTGAAACTCTTCAACTAGCTAATTATGCCAGCCATCCAGTGGGAAACCTTTCCAAACACAAACTGTTCATCAAACTCACTCGCCTTCCCCAGTACTACATTGTAAGTAACTCAAAAATGCTTCTGTCTTTTGCTCCCAGTCGTGGATATCCCAGGCAGTTTGTTGTACTGTTAACTCTTAACATTAGGAACCAAGTGGTTATGTAAGGCTTGATTCTCTCCTCTCCTCTCCCTCCTCCCACAGGTTTGTTACACACTCAGGCACATACAGATTTATTACTCAGCAACCTTCCCATTCTCTGTGTTTCCAGAAAGGTTTGGTCTTCCTTCTCTCCTTGGATACTTTTCCTAGCCACAGAATTCATATCTTGGAAAAGACTAATATCTGTTCTTTGAAAGGGATAGGACAGGAACTGAATTAGACTTACTCTTAGTTTGAGAATCTTCTCAATTTATTGTTTTGTTTAAATATAGGTTGTAGAGATGTTTGATGTTCCTGGCAACCCCACAGAACTAGATTACAAGTACCATTTTCTGTCTGTGAGCTATGCTGAAGGAGATGACAGCCCTGCCACTGCACTTTTACTACAACAGTTTAAACCAAACATTGAAGAGTTGGTACTGGACACAAAAAGTGGCAAACAACTGAAAAGTGGTGTCAAGCGCAAGGTACGTGTTCCAAAAGCCAGTGGGGTGGTTACAGTGCATGAAAGCTCAACACAAGTTCTGAGCATCCATTCCAGCTTTAGTAGCCATGTTTCCAGAGTTATTATGGCTGACATCTTACTTGTACTGGTTCTCTGGACTGCTTTCCTAGGGAGATGCTGGGAAATTGTTTGGTAACAGTTGTCCTTTAATTCATGCCAGGCCTTCTCCACTGCTCTCCCAAGGTAAGGCAGAGCTCTGTGCAGAGGAGTGTGTATATATTGTATATGCAGAGTGCTGGTATCTGTGTGATACACTTTGGGCCATGTGTAGGCTTTGAAGGACTTGCAGGGGCCGATAAGAGTTATTTCTTGGGGTCAGGCTGACATGGCTTAGTGATACATAAGTACTGTTTTAAGGACAGTCTTTGACTGAATTTCTTCAGTGCTGAAGTGGATCCTTTCAGGAGTTTGTGCTCAGGGTGTGATTCATTTAACACTTTGCTGAATGAGGTTATTCTCTGACAGCTCTTCAAAGTGTTTACTTCAAACACGGAAGTACATTTGTGTTTATTTTAATTCTAGTTATCTGGAGATCCATGTTCCATAGAACCCAAGAAACCAAAACGGTCGGGAGAAATGTGTGCCTTCAATAAAGTGCTAGCTCATATTGTAGCCATGTGTGATACAAATATGCCATTTATAGGGCTTCGGATAGAGGTAGGTATTAAAAAATATTTTGTTTCCTTCTTCCCCTCCCCTGCTCCCGATTCTCATGTCTAGATGTGACTATTTGGCAAACTTGTGGTCATGTGCTCACTCTGGAGTTCCCCCGCCAGCTGAGCCTGGGTGACTCAGTGTTCTGCACTGTGTTGCTCTAGTCTTGTTAGAGCTGCTTCTTAATATCAAGCACTGCAAAAAGCTTGAAAAGTTGAGGGAAAAGGGAAAATTAGGATGAAAGATACACTTGTGGGAAGGATTGGGAGACAACTTTATACCAGATTTGCACAGACCATTTTTGGCCTTTCCAATGCTTGAGGAAGTGAAACATCTGTCACCCTTGGGGGGAAGAAAAAATCCTTGGAAAAGTTACAGATTTTTTGCTTGGAATAACATTTTTCTTGTTCATTCCTAGTTATCCAATATGGACATTCCTCACCAGGGAGTACAAGTAGAAGGAGATGGTTTCAGTCATGCAATACGTTTATTAAAGTAAGAGGATATGTTCTGTGTTTCATTTTATTACTGAAAATACACTTGAGAGAACAAAAGGCTTGTTTGAAGAGTAACAATAAGAATATCAGGACAGGGGCAGGATTTTTGTTTTGGAGTTATTTTTCCTTTTTTTCTTGGAGGGGTGTTAATACTGTGTCCTTCACTTGGGTGTGAAGCAGTGCTAGAGAAAGAGGAAAATAGGAGTAGACCAAGATCCAACTACAGTGTGTTTCCTTCATTACCCTTAAACTGAGGGGCTCTGAAAATAGTTTGACAGTCCTCAGTCCTTAAATCCAGGCAGTGCTAAGGAAGATGTGATGATTTATGAACATACAATTTTAGATCTGAGGCCTACATACTCCGTATGTTATTTGACAATTATGTGAAATTGCAGAGGAAAATGCCAGGAATCCCAGGAAAGACAATTGCATGGGAAAGTGCTTGTAGAGGAAATATCTGAGAATCATACAGTAATTTAAGAGGTTATTTAGGCCCAAGTGCAGGACTTTGCATTTGTTTTCATGGAACTTCATGAGGTTCCTGTTTACTTGTTCTCTAGCCATCTGAGATCTCTCTGAAGGGCAGCCCTGACCTCCGGCATGTTAAGTGCTCCCTTCAGTTTGGCATGATCTGCAAATTTGCTATTCTTTTGTGTCATATAGGCTATTGAAATAGTTATATTGAAATTGTTAGTAGGAGGCCAATAGTATGGGCCTCTGTGTTAACCCTGAGGAATGCCAGCTGCCGCCAGCCACTAATTGGACCTGTAACAAATCAGTTTAAAGCAAAAAACCACGAACCCAAAGACACCTCCTAGAGTAAAACCTTCATAACTCCTTTTATGCTGCAGGAATGTACAGTGACATAAAGGCACCAGTCTTTAAATGCATCAGGCACTACCTTTTAAAGTTTGCGTATGAACAGAGAACTTGTGAGCTGAAGTTAAGGGTGGAACATGAAAATTCTGGCTAAATCCTCAAGGAATTTAAAAAAGAATTTGGCATGTTTTTATTTAAGCTTTCTTTAGTCTGTCCCCTGAGCTCCATTCGCATACTGGGATATGAATAAATTAGTGAGTACTAAGGGAACTGCCAGGTTATTCACTGCATGTAGAGCAAGTTTGTTCTAGAAGGCAAATGAATTCAGATTCCCACAGAACTTAGTTATTTTCGTCTTCTTGGGCTTATTTCTCTGTGTAAGAGCTTAATATTGGTGAGCTCTTAGTTCACCAGGAGTTAAGGACAATTCAGCAGATCCTTTAACAGTCTGTAATTTGCAGGTGTTGGATCCATATAAAAATCGATCTTAGCTCAGAGTGCTTTTGTGACACACTTATTACACTCCTTGAAGAGGAATAGGTTATCTCACTGTGTAGTCCAGCTGCCTCTGCTTTTGATTTGTTGATTCTTTCATGTCCGGACTTGGTAGTCCTTCGGGAAATATTAGAAGGCACTATTGTTACTTTTGGAACTGTACTGTGTGTAATAGAGATTTTGCTTTTTGTCATGTGTAGAATTCCTCCCTGTAAAGGTGTGAACGAGGAAACGCAGAAAGCTCTGGACCGATCCCTTCTTGATTGCACTTTCCGACTACAAGGCAGAAATAATCGCACATGGGTGGCCGAGCTGGTGTTTGCAAACTGCCCATTGAACAGCACTTCATCCAGGGAGCAAGGCAAGTACATTGAGGAAGACTGGTAAATTTCATTTCTTTGTTGTTTACATTGTCTGCTCCAGTAGCTTTAATGTCTTGGTGTTACTGGACAGCTATCGGGTCCTAAGATTTCTAATAAACCTCAGTGTACCTTAATCAAAATTCTGGCTGCTGAGTTGATGCATTTGTGTTATTTAAATGGACTTCCTGGTCACTTGCTACAGTTCACTAGCAGTCTGTAAACCACAGCTCAGGAACCACGGGCTTGATCAGTATTTACCATCTCCTCACACTGCAGGACCAACCCGTCACGTTTACCTGACGTATGAGAACCAGTTGTCTGAACCAGTTGGAGGACGCAAGGTGGTCGAGATGTTCCTTAATGACTGGAACAGTATTGCTCGGCTGTACGAGTGTGTCCTGGAGTTTGCACGATCCTTACCAGGTACAGAAATCACCTCCTTTTTGTCAAAATGATACGTTTACAGATGACTGTGATTTTCTCACTCTAACTCTCTCCCCTCCTCTCTTCAAAGACATCCCCAACCACTTAAACATTTTCTCAGAAGTTCGGATCTACAACTACCGAAAACTTATCCTTTGTTATGGAACTACTAAGGGGAGCTCAGTAAGTAACTTCTTGTGTTTGAAAACAGAATGGATAGATTTGACGTTCTCAGAACTTTGCTACAGAATATTTCCTTGTATTATGTTATTGTGGAATTAATATAGATGAATATAGAAAAAACAGAAATAGGAGATGTTGCATTGCTGATTTGCTGGGTTGCTAGAAGTTCAGAATTTTTGAGAATTCCTGTTGGATGCTTTATATTGTGGAAGGGACAGTTCTGTGCTTCTGACTGATGAAAGCTGGTGTGACAGCCTTTTTCTGGAAAATTTTGTGTAAGTGTTGTTACTGGTCACTGCTGTACTGGAATATATGGATAAATGTAAGCTGAGTGCCTAATTCTGCCTTAGAAGAGAGGACTCTAACACACTTTTAAATGTAGTGCTGTGTTTTCAAAGAGGTGTTCATTAATTATTTTGTAGCAGTGCTGTTCCCTTGTTCAGAACTCTAGTTTACTCTACAGTATTTGAATTTACAACTTATTAGTTACTTGGATAACTGAGTACTTGCTCACACCTTTGCCTTGAGTGCAAAGTAGAGGAGGAAGTGAGAGCATGTTTATTTCAGATTAAGAATATAGTTTTGTGTGCAACTGATGCAAAATAGCTGATACACTTGAAATTTGCTCCCTGTAACATGTTTGTGTTCATTTTCTAAGCTGAATTTTTAGGAGTATCTTTATGTACATTTTATTGGGAAGCATGTGTGAATATATGTATATATATGTATACATATATACATATGTATGTTATATATAAGTAGCCAGAACAGCAGTATGGATTTACATTTAACTTCCTTACATATTAGCATACCCAGTTCTCACTTTTGTGTAATGTAACTTATGAAAACCAGTCCACCTCCAGCAACTCGTTAGTCAGTTTTCCACAGCACAGATCTCTCGAGTTTAATTTTCTCTATCTCACCTTTGGCAGAAAAGACTCTTTTGCTTTTTGGTTGACTTGCTGATATAATTGCCCAGTTCTGTGGTAGCCAACAGTCCAGGCAGCTAAATGGGTGTTAAAGCTGACAATGCTTTTTTTTTTTCTTCACAACCTCAGCAGCTTTTGAGGAAGGTGAATTAGGAATCTGTTGGAGTTTGATGAAAAATGGGGAAAAAATTAAATCAGACCAGCTTTCTTGTTATAATCTCTTGTTATAGCCTCGTTATTACAACCTACTTGTTCTGGCTCCCAAGACCATTTTATGTTTGTGACGTTGCAGATCAGCATTCAGTGGAATTCCATCCTCCAGAAGTTCCACATTTCACTGGGAACTGTTGGCCCAAACTCAGGTTGCAGTAACTGTCACAACACAATTCTGCACCAGCTCCAGGAGATGTTTAATAAAACGCCAAATGTGGTGCAGTTGTTACAGGTAATGTCCTTAAAAATTTCTCAGGCAAATTGGAAGATACTTGGCAGCTGAATTCTGATTAAATTGTTCTCTTCAAAATTACATGGTGTTATGATTGTTGATAGATCCCATTGCCAAAAAACATCTAATTTTCCCTGCTATGCTCCATTTTCCCTGACCTTTCCTTTTAGATAAGCCATCTGATGTCTCAGTCTCTGTTTTCTCCCAGGTTTTGTTTGACACTCAGGCTCCATTAAACGCCATCAACAAACTCCCCACCGTGCCCATGCTGGGACTGACCCAACGCACCAACACTGCCTACCAGTGCTTCTCCATCCTGCCCCAGTCCCCCACGCACATCAGGCTGGCCTTCAGGAACATGTACTGCATCGACATCTACTGCCGCAGCCGTGGCGTGGTGGCCATTCGCGACGGCGCCTACAGCCTCTTCGACAACAGCAAAATAGTTGAGGGCTTTTACCCTGCTCCTGGATTAAAGGTGACCACTCCTGTGAATCCTGGCAGGTTGTAAATAAATGAGCTTCTAACTTGAAAGTATGAATCTGATGTGAAGATCTTGGTGAAGATTTTCTTTGTGGAGAGCTGCGGTCCTTCCAAAATTCTGAGCGTAGAAGGAAGTTTTTGATTTACTGGTAGATCTATTGATTAGTTTGAATTAAAACATTTTCTTTAAAAAAAAATAACAAGAAGTGCTAGGGTTTTTTTTTTTCTTATGTGTATTCAGGCATCCCTTTGTTGAAACTTGCTGAAGCTTCATGACTAGGTTAGATGTCTGCTCCAGGATTAACAGCAACTGCTCCTACAAATTGTGTTGAGCACAAATACAGTGCTCATAAGTTGCAAGTGGGACAATACTCCCTGTCACATGATTCTAGACAGAAACTTCTCTTTTAAAACAGTTCCCATCAGTGTGTGGCAGGAGCCTGTGGCTTTGCTTCTAAATACAGTGCTGGTTCACTCTTCCTGAAAAATGGATCTCTGCACACTGACAATACCTGAGGGCATCTTGAACCAGTGCTAGTTATACTGAAATATTGGAAAATGGCACCCTTTGAGAAACAGGTTAATTTGCTGTTTTTTTCTTCAACAGTTGCGATGGAATACTGATTCTGTAGCATTGCATTTAACTGATCCTGAGCATCTACCTCTTTCACAAATGCCAAATGGAGGCTAATGGAAAGAGGAAGGAGATTGTAGATACTGGTGTAACGTGGTAGAAGAGAATGAAAATGGGAAGGTAGAGAAGGATTTAATTCAAAAAAGTTGGCAGGTTCCTCTGCATACAAGAGAATGCTGTGGAGGAGGTGGCCCAGATGTTCTTAACCAAACAGGGCAGTTGTAGGTATGATACAGCAGCCCTGTAGGTTCTGGATACTGATGAGTTGTTCTGGAACAGGTATTTCCAGGTGTAGGCTTTTCCTTATCTTTAAGGAGAGAAGTAAAATGTTGGTATTTCAATCTACTGGAGATATTTCTTATTATAGAGCCAGGTGTCTGTGTTCATGAATTGATACATTTTGCTGACTAATTAGACTGTAATTAATGAATGCCCACTAGTATTTAGTTCCAGAGACCTGCCTGCGTCCTATGTGCTGTAGTTAATAAAGGTAGTGTTAAAGCTTAGCAAATACTACCTTCATTTATGTAGTAAAATTTAAATGGACAATTGCTAACAAAACTGCTTTTTCTACAGACATTCCTGAACATGTTTGTTGACAGCAATCAGGATGCACGGAGACGATCTGTAAATGAAGATGATAACCCACCTTCTCCTATTGGAGGAGACATGATGGATTCTTTGATATCACAGCTCCAACCCCAGCAACCACCGCAGCAACCACAACAACAGGTAGCCTTCAGGCAAAATAAATGTTTATTGTCTTCCACAACATTAGGTTTCTAAGAACTTCATGTTCTAAAGGGATTAGCAGTAACAAAATGGAAAGGGAGACTATAAACCCTCTCTGGTGCAGAATTCCCCTTCAGGCAAAACGTATTAATTTATTTTGCCATTTCTCATTCCAGTGTAAACAGCCCATAGCATATGAACAGCAGCTTCGGAAGGTCACATGAGACTTGCTGCCTAGAAGCAAAGGACTGAGGGAGGGAAAACAACTGTTTGAGATAAAAGACGGGAGGGAGAGTCAGGAGGCTTTGCTGTTACGGGATGGCAGATAAAAGGATTGAGGTTCAGAGGTATTATATCTTTAGAAGAAACTGAAAAAAACAGTGAGCACTGAACATGATAATACAGAAAATCAAGCAACTGTGTGGATGAACCTGTAATACCAAACCCTCATTAGTATTCTCCTTCCGTTTTAGTACAAAATGATCAAAAATTTTCATTGCCCTGTGTTGACAATTTCAGCCATTTGCAAAACAGGCAGGAGCCTCGGGAGCCTATCCTCTCACTTCACCACCCACCTCCTACCACAATACAGTGACGCCCTCCCCGTCTATGATGCACACACAGTCACCAGGTAGGATGGCTGGGAGCTGATCCTGTGCTAGAATGATAGGTGCAGGTCTTTGTGCATGCATGTTTTTTCTATTATTTGAGCTGTGTTTAGCCCCAGATTAGCCAAGAGAACTCTCTTCAGAGTATGGAAAAAAAAATCAAAGTCCTGTCATGCATATTTTGAAAAGTACATTTTGAAGCTAAAAAAACCATTATGTGAAACTTGTCTTTAGCTGTGTAATACTTTGGACTGTTTCATTCTTAGAGCTTGTAATTTGCTGAGGCAAAAACCTGTTAAGTTTCAATACCTGCTTCTTCAGAAAAGCTTTTCGTCAATAAAGCTCTGCTTTCTGCTCCCAGCTGTTGTAAAACAACAGCTGAAAATATTTAAATTTGGGGAAGGGCTGGGCATGGGGAAATGCCATTCTTCAAGCCAAGTATCTTGGGAAGTTGCCTTTGTGTGGTAAATCAACCTGAAAAATATAACAGTCATGCATGTGTGAAATAAAGCCTTTGAGTGCAAAAACAAATTCTCTTGAATCTTGTTTGCTGTCTCCCCAAAACCAAGGGAGCAGTTGATAGAAAAAATTAGAACAGAAAGATGGGAAATGTGTATGTCAAGTGATGTGATGTCTTTGATCAGGAAATTTGCATGCTGCAAGCTCACCTAGCGGGGCTTTAAGAGCACCATCACCAGCATCCTTTGGTCCAACTCCTTCACCTTCCTCTCTTGGAATCACAATGGGACAAACAGCTAACTTTGCCAGCCCACATGGTGAGTTCTTTACTGGCAGGTGTATATATAATGACAAGGAGGGCAGATTTGCGTCTTGAAATTAAGTCTTCTAGAGCAGACCTAAGTTAATTGAGAAAAAAATCATGTTTTGTAATTGGCTCAAGTAGCTGTTTTCATATATGTGACTGTTCACTTTTAACAGTAGTCAAAAGTAGCTGCATGGCATGTTGAGGTGTTCCTAACATGTTAAAAATTTTGACAATCAGTCACTCCTTTCTGCTTACTAATGTGGGGAAATTCAATGTGGTCTTGTAGCAGAACAGTGGCTGCAGCTTTTAATGAGTATTGTCGATTGTTAGATTAGTTAGTGGATTTTCACTGCTTACATTTCCTGGGAAAATTACTAGAACAGGTTAGAAATTCAAATATTTGCAATTTGAAAAAGTTATCAAAGTCTGGTTGGTTTGACATATCTGTATGTGAACAACATGCCTTTTGGTTGTTTGCTTTATTAATTAGGTTGGATTTTTTGGCAAGCTGCCAAAACAGTCCTTTGTGTAAGCACAGTGCATTGGAAACTGTTCTATAGATCACAGCAAATGAACAGTTCAGATGGTAATTTTCAAGCATCAGTTTGACTGTCGAGATGAACAAAGTGAGAGAGATGTACAACAGAGGGTTTCAGGAGGTTGTTCTGATTGGAGCATAGCAGAGATACTTTTTCAGGGATAATTGTAAGATACTGGATAGCTGAGGAACTGTCTGGCTGAAGCTTCCTTTTGCTAAGGAGCAGTAGAAGTCCAAGTCTGTAGGCAAGAGCTCCTTGTAGTTTACAACCTGTTATGTGTCGAACATGGCAATTTTCCTTAGCATGCAATTTTACTTTTTTGAAAAATACAACCTGGAAACTCTTGAAATCTGTATCTTTATTTTTACTCTCTTCCCCCACTTGTGTGTTTTATATGGCTGTAAAAACTAGTTTAAAAGCAAGCACTTTAATGCTTTACAGATTTTGGTAGGCCTTTTTAAGATTTCTCTATTAGAAAACCTTTTACTTTTTAAAGAAATAATAATGGTCTTGTAACATCTGTAGGTACCATAGACCCAAGCTCACCATACACCATGATGTCACCCAGTCAGCGTGCAGGGAATTGGCCAGGATCTCCCCAGGTCTCTGGTCCATCACCAGCAGCACGGATGCCTGGAATGTCACCAGCCAACCCTTCCCTTCATTCACCTGTCCCTGATGCTTCTCATTCCCCACGAGCTGGAACAAGTAGGCTTCTTTATCAGTGTTACAACTGTGAAACACCCATGTTTAGCATTTCTAGTTGTGTTCCTTTTGGTAGTTCTTGTGTTGGTCTAAGTCCTTACTGCCCTTGTGCAATAAAATATCTAAGGAAATTAAGCTGTTATTCTGTCCTAGTTCAAATCTTCAATAACAAATTGCAAGAATGAGCTAAAGCATACGGCATAAATGTCAGCAGGATTGATGATAGCTCTTGTTGCAGTGCAGAAATCAGTCTGAAACTATTGAACTCCGTGACTAAGAGAAAAGTCTTCAGAGTGAAAGCAATGATAGGCACATTTGCCAACCCAAATACTAACTTTTCACATCATAGATTTGTAATGCTGCTCTTGCACGATTGATTTAGCCATCTTTACGTCTCATTGAGTTTGTTGTGCAAACCTGCTGTCTGCTGGCATGCTGCAGGAAGAGGAAAAGGGAGGAGCGTTTTAATGTTACTGAGACTCTTTGCATGGGTGCAGGGTCAAAACTAATTCTTTGTCTGTCTGATGCCTATCACTAGGCAGGCAAATTCCTAAATAAGAAGGATTAAGCTTTGGCCCAGAGGACTTATTGATGAATAGTGACAATTAAAGTGAACACATATCTTATGTTTCAGCTTAAATCCTCCCTTACTGCAAGTCCTTCTGTCCCCACAGGTTCCCAAGTCATGCCAACAAGCATGCCTCCACCTCGGAAACTACCTCAGCGCTCTTGGGCTGCATCCATTCCTACAATCCTCACCCACAGTGCCTTGAATATTCTGCTCTTGCCCTCTCCTACCCCTGGGCTTGTGCCAGGACTAGCTGGCAGCTATCTGTGCTCCCCTCTTGAGCGATTCCTCGGATCCGTGATTATGAGGAGGCATCTTCAGAGAATCATACAACAGGAAACGGTACAGTTTAAGTTTAAATGGACGTGTGGGGATGACTGCTCCATGTCTTTCAAATCGGGCACAAACTGAAATGCTTCAAATAAAATAACTGTTTGCTGTTAGACTTGTGCTGTACTTCTGATTTTGCCATCTAAAGTGTAAAAATTAAGAAAAAATCATTTAATTCCACTTCTTTTCCGCACAGATTAGAAGTGGAAAACCTGTTTGCTCAGGTAAAGTTTGGTAGCTGATATGAAAGCAAGACTATGATCAGAATTTCAGATGTTGTGGGTTCCTTGGGTTTAGTATGTCCATTGGGAGTTTATTAGAACAGCCACAGGGTTAGTGTGGATGCCGCTGCTTGGCAGGATTGCCAGGGAAGTGAGTTACTAGTTAATGTTTACTACTCAGTCAGAAATGTTGCGTTAGGGTTTGGGACAGATAAGTGGGCCTCTTCACTCCTCTGGAACAGATTCAGTGACAGAGAAAGAAGCCAAATCTTCCATAAGCTTAATTCTCGAGGCAATTTTACCTGTATGCGAATATCATGTGTTTCTTTCTGGAAAGCGAGATTGATCACTACACTTCAGGGAGGAAGTGAGATTGTGTGTGTGTGTGGGTCTGTATGTGAGTTCATGCTATTTGATGAATGACTAATTGACTGTGAATCTCCTTTTTATGCAGCTACAGTTAATAAACTCCAATGAACCAGGTGTCATTATGTTTAAGACAGAGGCACTGAAATGCAGGGTTGCTCTCAATCCCAAAACCAACCAGACCTTGCAGCTGAAAGTAACACCTGAAAATACAGGACAGTGGAAATCAGAGGAGTTACAGGTTTTGGAGAAGTTCTTTGAAACAAGGGTATGTACTCAAATCAAGAATGTTTACATTTTTGTGCATTGCTTTTCATCTCTGGTGTTGTTTTGAGTGGTCCTGCTGACTTTCACCGGCATGTGTAAGGGCTACAAAATACAAAATTAACAGCTGTGCATGCTGGTTGCATATGAAATGGTATAGTTATATCTTATTAGGAACTGCTAAATAATGTCTTTCTTTAGGTTGCAGGACCACCTTTTAAAGCAAACACCTTGATAGCCTTCACAAAGTTACTAGGAGCTCCCACACACATCCTCAGGGACTGTGTACACATCATGAAACTGGAGCTGGTAAGTCCACTGTTCTATTTATTTAGTTCACCCAACTTTGGTTATTATATCTTTTGTAAAAAAGGTGTTATATCTTTATCTACAAACACAAGAATTATTCTAAACTGATACGTAAGTTATTTATTGTTATTGGAGAAGTTTTTGTTTTACTACTAGCTCTCCTGGAAACTCCTGAAATTTCTAATTTAAACTGATGATTTTAAGGAACTGCAGGCATGTTACTGCACAACAAGTACATGCATAGGCTGACTGGAATCTTTCTGATTCTGTTGTGCTCAGTTCTTTCAGATTTACTCTGACTTTGCTAAAGCTGGCAACATCTGCAAGTTTAGCTAAAGAAGCACATTCTGCTTTGTAATGTTTCCCTGGTTCATAGCTGTGTATGTTACTGACATGAGATCTTTGCTGTCCTTTCTCTGTGCTGCACTCTGAACAGTTCCCTGACCAGGCAAGTCAGCTGAAATGGAACGTGCAGTTTTGTTTAACAATCCCTCCCAGTGCTCCGCCAATTGCGCCTCCAGGAACACCTGCTGTTGTGCTGAAATCCAAAATGTTGTTTTTTGTAAGTAGAGCTATCTGTTTTAAAATTCTAACCCTGCATGTCTTTGAGATCATCATGGGTTCGTAGCAAAACATAAGCCCACTGTATCTGACAGCTGTAATAGCTAAAAGTGTTGTGCTGTTTGGAATCCTGGATTTGCGTGGATCTCTTTTGTAATGAGTTCAGTTTGAATTCCTACTGTCCTTCCTACTAAAGCACAGCACCTCCTCATGTTTTGTGTTCTTGGAGAGATGTTGACAGTATATAAAGTTCAGCTCCCTCTGGGCTGCATCTTCAAGTGCTCAGCTTGTGGGTGTTTTGTTCTTCTTTGAGGCACTAACCACCTAGATTGGGTGATGTGCACATTAGTGTTGCTGGGAGAGGAGAGCGGGAGTGAGGTGTTCAGAACAAAAGTACATTAGTGTTGTGCTTGAGGCAATGCTCACTGTAGGGTGCTTTTGGGAAGAAAATAGTTTCCACCTGATTGATAATTTCTCTGTTACAGAATTGATGTCTGAAAACGGGGGGGTGGAAGTATATGCTGTCTGTAGGCCCACAGTGTTTAACTGTGTCAGAAGTTGCAACAAAGTACGTGGTCATTCAATTTAATGCAATTTTTGGGATTTTTCCTCACAGCTTCAGCTAACACAGAAAACAACAGTCCCACAGGAAGCTGTTAGTATTATTGTCCCAATTATTTATGATATGGCTTCGGGTACAACGCAACAGGCTGACATTCCCAGGCAGCAGAACTCTTCTGTTGCTGCTCCAATGATGGTTAGCAATATTCTAAAGAGGTTTGCTGAACTGAATTCACCACGACCAGGTACTGTACATGTCCAGTAGATATATTCTCTTCACCCAGACATCTGTGACAAATCTCCAGTGTAAAACTAAACCTCTCTTAAGTCTGAATTCTTCTTGGTTTCTATCTTACTTCTTTAGTGGTTATAAACTCCTGATGTGACAGGCAATACGTAACTTAACAGGAAGTACTGGCAACACAGCAGAAGGTTGCACTTATGATTCAGGCTGAGTTTTGCTGTTCTGCCCGAGTAATAGAATGCGCCCACTTCTTGTTGGCCCAACTCTTGCTGCTGAGTACAAGTCACTCTTCTTTATGAATGGGCCCAGAATGAGTCACAAGAGATATACTATGGCCAAGCGTCAGTTTTCATGGTTAATGATGAAGTTACTCAGCTTAACAGTAGAATATAAAGGGATGTTAAAATAGTTATCAGAACTTGTCCACGTGCTGTGAATGATTAAAAAGTAATTGCAGTGGTTGTATACTCCTTTGCTAGTGTGTCCACCAGCAGAGGTGCATACAGTTGTGTCCACCAGACGTGCTGTGAAGTGTTTGAGCTAGGTTGTTCTGAGTGTTCATTGGCCCGTAGGTAGTGCACTGTGAGCAACGTGGTGCTTTGCTTTCCCTCTTGTTTGTCATGCTTTTTATATTTTTTTTAGTATCTAAAAGGTTGAAAAACAGTAGCAGGTTCTTTGGGCAGCATGTTGTCTGTAAGCAGTGGTTTGGGGTCCCAATACACAGATGGCTCATAAGAACAATAACTTTCTGTTCTGATGAAGAACAAAATTTTTACAGTAACCCAGTGCATAGATTGAAGTTGTGATTCCAGAGGTTGACTCTTACTTCTCTTTTGTATAATTATTCATCTCATTGTTATGCAGTAATTTTAACTATGCTTGATGGATTATTTCAATTGCTAGAACATGAGCAATGTTTACCTTAAATTGGTGTGGATATGCATACATTTCTGAAACTTGTGATGGAATTTAAATTAATATGCACTTTCTCTTTAACATGTAGTAATAGTGTAGGTAAATACGAGGGAAAATAGCCTTGAGGGCGTGTGGAGTTCCCTGTAGGAGTTCTGTATGTGGAACAGAGCTGTTGTTTGTATAGCTCTTTTATTTCAAAATACATTAATTAAACTTCAGGTGTTGCTTTTGGAAGGTGCTTCCCCACAGAGTTTCCCTGGTGTGGGGAAGGGTAAGTTCTTGCTTTGCTGTTTGTTTTAAAGTAAACCCTCCACAAAATACCACAGCTGAGCAAGTAACTGTCAAAGCTGCTCTTGAGATGCCAGGTGAGGTGTTTTCTGATGGTCACTAGATAGATCAGAATGGACAATTTTTGTTTGTTGTGCAATTTTTTAAGCGGTTTGCGAATCCAGTACAGGGAGCAACGTCTAGACAGGGTAAAAAAAGCATAGGAAAAACATTGGAGCCACAAGCAGAACCTTATTCAAGGCAAAGGAGAATGTAGCTGGCTGAGCAGAGGAAATTTGTAGTAGTTCTTCCTCTGACTTCCAAAAGAAAGAGTCTGTATGAATTTATTTCCACCACCACCCGGCCAAAGTAGGATCATCTCTGAGGACACATGAAATGCAATTTCCTTTGTTCCTATTGTCGAAATATACATTACTATATCTGATCAAAGAGAACAAGAATACCTTCTTTTTTCACAATTGAAAGGTGATAGAAGAGCCAACAGATGCAAGTAGATAGCCGGGAGACTTCTCTTACAACAGCAGTACATGGGAGATCCCAGATGTGTGTCCTTTCTCTTCTGCTGCTCCTTTCTATTCTGCTGCTCCTGTGCTGTACCCAGGATTTTCCTACCTGTTAGCTCTCTGCTGCACTAATCACAATCTGCTTGGTTAAGGGAATTTTTCACTGTTTGAGTCAGGAAGGACCAGGGCCTCCCACCGTGCACAGATGATGTTACTGGCACTGTCATTGTAACCTGGAATCAGTGTTGCCTCGTTCTGGCTGTATCTTTTTTACCTTTCTCTCTTTGTGAGAAAGTATTTTGTATTCAGCTTAATTTTCCTCTTAATAAAATGGTAGTGCCTGAAAAGTAAGTTCTTTTGAAAGAGTTTTCTTTTCAGATCTGTGGGCAAACACATTCTGCTGTGTTTAACAGTAAAATGTTGACTCATTGTGAGTACACATTGTCTTTCTAAGACCACTTTACCTATGCCTCTGTGGGAAAAATTATTTTACTTTGGGGAAATAATTGTATGAACTGAGATGAAATCAATGCCCTGGAATAATAAGTTTAAACTTGAGCTGTAAGTCCAAAACCTACAGTATGTAGTGGACATCAGTCTGGTAAGGAAATTAAAATCCTTGTGGATGCTGGAGGTGACCCTTAGAGAGGAGCTCAAGGGACTCGTGATGATTCTTAAAGCACTTCACGACTGAACATTTTTCAGTGTCTGATTTTCAGTGATGCAGTGGATGGTATTTAGCCCAGATTTGTAGCTTTGATATGATAATGACTTGCCCAAAATAATCTTGGGAATCCCTAGTCTGGCAGTTAAGATTGATGCATCCCAACAGGCTCTGCTCTTATCTCTTTGCTCACACTGTTGTTCCTTCAGCAGCAAAATTCAATGTCTTCTAATTGATATTTCTTGAAATATGCAGGAAAAATTCAGCCCACAGTGACCAGGGTACAATAGTGGCTATTAATTGTATTCTCTTACCAGGAAACAGCAGATGAAAATCTCAGCTGCCTGATACTTCATCTTTTGTTGTTCTTATTTAACCCTTTTGCTTCTGTTCATTTTAACTTCTTTAAGCTGTTCAGAATGTGTATGTGTTTTTGTCAACAAGTGCTGGTATTTAAAACTCAAGGTAGCTGTGGCTGGTTTTTCCTCTCTGTATTGAATCTCAGCTGTTGGAAGCAGAAGTCCACCTGTATTTTGTTTTGCAGTTTAGATGTCAAGGGTAGAGCCAGAGCAATTTGGTTGAAACAGATTCTTGACTGTTACCCAATATGTGAATTAGAAATGTTTCCAAGACTAAGCTTAGGACAGAAAACATCTTCCAGCTGTTGCAGAGTTGAGTCTTTCAAAATGTTTAGGTATCTGCTCATAATCAATAGAAATAAAACTTGAAGAAGTTGGGTCATTTTTCTTGTAAGATGTGCTCTTAATTAATAACAGACAGAAAAATTCAGACCACAGTCCAAGTGCGATAAATTCTAGCACAGACTCAATCTGACATTCAAAAGCAATTAAAAGTTAAGAGCTACTTGCAATTCCATGGCCAACAAGAGCAGTCCTGCTGGGAAAGCTGGAGCTGCTTCAGCTGATAATTCCCACAAATCTCGACATCCCTGGAGGTCGCTGGGGTTTGGGAGTCGCAACCACCACGTGTTTTTCCCCCATTGGCTCTGCCCTGGGGACTCGGGGTGCCACAGTGAGGAAGGGCTGTGGGATGTGGGGCTAACCTGTCTCTTTTCCCTGCTCCAGAGCGAGGAAGGGCTGTCCGGGGCGCGGTGCTAACCTGTCTCTTTTCCCTGTTCCAGGTGAATGCACAATATTTGCAGCCGTTCGTGATTTGATGGTTAATCTTACGCTGCCCCCTGGGGGGCGTCCCTAGACACTTTTAAAAGAAGGCTGAAAGTGAGACAAAACAGCAAAAAAAAAAAAAAATTAAAAAAATAAATAAAGCCTTCGGTTAAAAGAGGACATTTTAATTTTACCTTTTTTTCTAAGAGCTAACTATAAACTGGCAAACTTTCAGGGATGCACTTTCATCACATGAGTATCACCACGACTTTTGTATAGTGCTGTTGTATAGTGTGTTTTAATGGGAGACACTTCAGACTAGGTAATAGATTGAAGTATCAGCTTGCTGGTAATAGATTTAATATTCTGTTTTATACTATAAAGATTATGAAAATGCCAAACTTGTTTGTTTTTCTGTTTTTCTTATGTTTTGGTGTAATAGTCTTTTTTTAAGGCAGGTCTGTCATTTTTGAATACTGTAAAACTGTGACAAACTTTATATTGAAGCTGTATTTTAATATGACTGCTTTGAATCCTTAAACAATTTATTTGGGCTTGTTGTAAACATGTCCCAAAAAGCAATATTTAATAAACTGGATTAAAAAATCTTAAACTGGATGTTGTATCATCTCAAACTTTATTCCTCTCCCCTGTAGCCACTGGTCAGATCTCTTGTGTTCACACTTACTGCACTATCTCTACATGTGACCTTGGTTACACACACACACACATGTGCTGCTAACTTAAAAACCCAAACAAACCCTTATTTTTTTGTCCTCTGGGTTTGATTTGTTCTAAGTCAGAGTAGAACAGAGTTTGTTCATTTTCCTGGTTGTAAAAATAACCAGTAACTACTTAAAATGGTGCTTCATTTCTTACACCATGAACTACATCTTTTCTGTCCCGAAAGCAAAGTTTAGTGGAAGAAAGAACCTTTTGTCATCTGTCATGGAATCTATAATAACAGACTCTTACTTGTCTCATTGTAGAGGCAGGTAAGGTGGAAACTGGACCTGCATACCACAAAACTGAGGCAGCTGATCCAAAAAAGAAACAATCTCACATTTAACTTCCAGAATTGGATGTATGTAGATAACTTTGCCAGTAATGACTGAAAGCTCTTGTCATTGAATAAAATTTCCACCCTTAGGAGTTACTTTATCGTTTAACCATTTGTCCTTGTAGATCAGTATTCTCAAATTTTCGTGGAGTTCAAGTTGGTTTCCTGACTTCCACAACAGCAGCTTTCAGCTGTGCTGCCTCCTCCCTTTGCAGAGCTCTGGGAGCTCCCTGCTCAGCTGAAGGATGTTTTAAACTGATTTTAAATACCTTTTAGTGAGTGTATTCCAGCCTGCTTTGCCATCTTCAAGGCTGCCCGTTGCTCCCATGACTCTCACAGTGCTTCTTTATCTGAAGCTCTTGCCGTTAGAAATCACCTTTTTGTTGGTGCCCAGCTCAGTTTTCAGCCTTGAACCTGTGGTGTGAGAGTGGGTTCTGTATCACTGCTGCTCTCACCCGTGTGTATCTAACAGATGGTTATACAGCTTCTGCTTCTGAAAAACAAAACCCATCCGCTGGAGTGAAAACCTGCAGTTTTCAAATGCTGCTGCTGCTCAGTTGGAAAGAGCCCGTATTTCTGCTTTTTTACAGCTAAACTGATGTTTTAAAATTGAGAGGTGATATAAGGATGTCTGAAAAAGACTGGCTGTTGTGCTGTCACTGGTCTGGATTCGAGGTGGGAGCATTCCTATGCCTAAAATCAGCTTCCTGATACCTGAGCAGTACCTGCTGCCCGTTGTGGGAAGGGGCAGGGGATGCCAGGTGTGGTGGGGGCAGAGCTTCAGCACTTGGAAGTAAAAGGGAGGGGAGAGGCCTCCACACAGGGCAGAGAAAACAAAACCTGTAACTACTGACCAGCACAACAGCTGTCAGGCTATGGACTGACACTCCAAACCCCAGATGATGGGAAGGTTGAATTTTGTTTTATATTGTACACACTACTCGTAACATACACCACATCTCAAACATTTCTTCTAAATAATTAAATTCTTAAGGAAAACACTGCTGGTAAAACGAAGCATTTCCCACTCACCAGAGACACTTGTTGCTTTCAAAGCAATGACTCTGTATTTACAACTTGTTTTTCATGTGTATCTACAACTTCAGTTTTAAGTTTCATTTTCCATGTGTTCAGTCCCTTTTTCTGGCAGCCAGATGATGTGACCACCTGCTGCATTGGGACTATTTGTAGGTTTCTTCCTTATGGTGGATTTCTTTATCCATTTATTTCACTGAAAATGCTGTAGTGACTCCACATCCTGCAGTATTTCTAGAGGTTCCTAGGTTTCTGATCAACCCACCTGTGGGGCAAGGAGGAGGGAATTGAATTATACAGAGGTAAAATAGCAGTTCTGAGCTGGTCCACAGCTCTGGCACAGCAATGTTAGCCAGTGTCAGATGGGAACAAGTTTTAGGTGTCCAAAAAGCCATTCCCAATGGCAGCCATAGACTTTGTGGCTTTCCAGGTAACAAATACTGATCCTGTTAAAGGTTTCTTCAATACAAAAAAAAAGGAAGAGGCTTTTTTTGAGCACTGCAAATACTCAGACAGGGAGCAGAATCAAGATAAGCTTCTGGGGGTGGGGGTGGGCGGGGTTTGGTTTGAAACTAAGTTTTAATTCCACGTTTATCTTTCCACGTTTGAGTGTTCCGCAGGTTGTCTTTGAGCCTGCAGATGTTTTAACTGAGTTTACAAAGGCTGCAGGAAACACGCTCTGATAATAAACTGCTGAGACAAAACAAAGCTCCATAAAACCAGAAGCTGTTTTTCTTTACGAGCTACAGTTTGTCTTTAAGCATGTGCTCAGTTTCATCTGTCAGTAGAAAGTTACTCTGGTTAGCAGGCATTTTAAAGCAAAATCTTCTGTATGAGAAATAGACTACTAGGAGAATATTTGGGTCATTTTAATCGGATTTATGATTAGTCTGTCAAAGGCGTCACTTCAGAAGTTGTGCTACAATGCGCATTTCAACTCAAGAGGTTATAGTTGTTCCCCTGGCCCAAATTTTCCATCTACCCCAGAATTTCAGAGGTTTTTAAGGTAAGAATGTGCTTCAATAAATTAGCGTGTAATTGAAATGCATTAACGATATGTGGCATTGAGGCTGTAATTATTGAGCTGTGACTCTGCGTAACCCCGTAACAGCGATGTAATTGAGATTTTCACATTTAGATTAAATCACGCTGACTTCAAATACGCAACGCTTTTCCGGAGGTGCTCCGGGAGCCACCGGGGGTTCGCTGTTCAGTGACTTCGTCATTATTTTGGGGGATGTTTTTAAGGCTGAACTTTGGCTCCAGGAACACCACAAGTGCTGAGCTGCCCCCTCACTGCTTGCTGCTCTCCCGTGTACTCCCAGCTCCTCACGTTCTTCCAGAGCACTAATTAATTAACTTCTTTGGGAAATGACCCCGAGTGGAGGGTCTGACAGGAAGCATCCTGCTGCTGCTCTGGGAGATAAGGGATGCTGAATGGGGAAGGGTTGGGTGAGGCCGTGCAGGGCAGCACGGATGCGGGAAGCTCCTTCAATTCCTGCCCTAGGAATGGAGTTCAGAGGGGCCTCCGGAGGCGGTGGAGGCAGAGCCCTTTGAAGAAGCACCATTCCCTCGTACTTCTTCGCTGGAGAGCTGCTGCACATAGCCAGTGAGTGCAGCAGGAAAATGTGTCCCTGCTGTTCGGGATGGGGCTCCCACAGTGGGGAAAGCAACGTGTTTAGCCTTGCCATGGACTGGTTTTACTCCTCCTGTGATCCCCCACCTCCACATGTGCCATTATTGAGGCTCCAGATACCACAGCAGCAGGAGTTTCACCTGCACCTGGGACACTTGGAAAGCAGAGATTAAAGGAGGAGCTTGCCAGAAACTACAAAAAAGGGGGTGTGAATACTCTGGGATGGGAAGGGGTTTTGCTGATATCTGTGCCCTGTGTTAGGGCAGGCAGTTCCCAGGGCTCAGGCGGTTCAGGCGAGAAGCGGTGCCCTCCCTCTCCTCTGCCACGCCTGGGGATGGCCCTCCCTTATGGATGTCTAACCCCTCTCAGGGTCACTGCAGCTGGTCAAGAGAAACGAGGTATCCTACCCTACCCTCGGGAAACCTGCCCGTGGCTGTGAAGCTCTTGTATCTCCACACTGTCGTGACCTGGTGTGTGTGGGCAGGGCACCCCCATCTCTCACCTGCAGCCCCCGGGACCCGCTGGGCCAGGACCAGCCCCCAACAGCCTGCCCAGGGCCTCTTGGTGCTGCTGGCCCTGCCTGCTGCCCCAGGGGCTGCTCCCTCAGCAGCACAACGCTCCTTTCTGCATCTTTATTTTTGACACTTCATCTGTGATGAGTACAGTGTTGAAAGCAGCTGGCAAGCTGGCAAAGCAGTGTTTAGAAGAGACAGAGAAAAGCACTCCTGTCCTTTGGAGCTGGTTTTGCAGCAGGAGGGAGAGGGCGGCTGGGGGGCTTCAGGTCAGCCTGGGCCCTGCTGTGCTTTAGGCACAGATCTCTGTAATGTCGATCCCAAAAGGCAGGGACAGAGCCAGCCTGGCACAGGGCTGGGAGCTGTGGTGGTTCCTCTGGTGCTGCTCTGCACATGAGCTCCCACCTTGCTGCTCGAGGTTACAGAGGAGAGGATAGGATGGGATGGGATGGGATGGGATGGGATGGGATAGGATAGGATAGGATAGGATAGGATAGGATAGGATAGGATAGGATAGGATAGGATAGGATAGGATAGGACAGGACAGGACAGGACAGGATAGGATAGGACTATTTCAGTTGGAGAGGACTTACAAGAATCATTTAATCCAACTGCCTGACCAGTTCAGGGCTGACCAAAGTTTAAATCTCATTGTTTAGGGCATAGTCCAAATTCCTCTTAAACACTGGCAGGTTTGGGGCATCAACTACCTCTTCAGGAAGCCTGTTACAAAATTTGACCACCTTCTCAGTAAAGAAATGCTTCCTAATGCCCAGTTCTAAATGGCTCCTGCCAGCGCAGGTTTGAACCATTCCCACGCATCCTGTCCCTGGATCCCAGGGAGAAGAGCTCAGCACCTCCCTCTCATTTCCTCTCCTCAGGAAGCTGCAGAGAGCAATGAGGTCTCCTCTCAGCCTCCTGTTCTGCAAAGGAGACAAGCCCACGGTCCTCAGCCACTCCTCACAGGACATTCCTTCCAGCGTTTTCACCAGCTTTGTTGCCCTCCTCTGGACACATTCAAGGATTTCAACATCCTTGTTAACCGGAGGGGCCCAGCAGAGAGTACAGGGGGATAATCACTGCAGACATCTGGCTGTGCCGTGTCTGGTGCACCCAGGGATGGGCTTTGCCCTCCTGGCTGCTGGAGCAATACTCACTCACCCCCTGATCCCTTTCTGCAGAGCTGCCTCCAGCCACTCCTCTCCCCCTTAGACTTAGGAGGCCTCTGCTTGTGAAGTGCTGTGATGTTGTAGGAACCTGTCATGGTTTCCAGGCACAGTGGTGCTGGGAAATAGGAACCAACACTTTGACTTGCTGATCTGCGTAAACATCAGCTAGCAGGACAGACTACATCTTGTTTATTTACATCTGTGCTCTGTCGTCCCATCAAAAGGAAGACAAGGACAAGGCAAAAGTAAAGACGTGTTTGTGTACATGTGCCATCTATTATCTTGAAGGAAAAAAAAAGGAAAAATGCCTTAACTACTTGGACAGCCTGCAAAGCTGACTGATTCGTAGGGATTTAGCTATGTGAAAATAGCTATTTTAATAACAGTACTATGTGAAAACTGAATTGTAACTTCAATACTACTGGGACATCCTCCCCCTGCACTGAGGCAGGAGTTTGAGCCCAGCTCAGTCCTGCTTGGCTGTCACCTCGGTGCCCAGAGGAGAGCTGCTGGCTCCAAGCTGAGACCTAACCTGTGTTTGAACCCAGCTCTACTCTTTCCACCTACTCTGCACTCAGAGCTCATTTTCTAGTTCAGCTCTCAGTTAAGGTGTCAGGACACCACACCAGAAGCTGCTGAGTGGCTCTCCCAGCAGCACCCTCCCTGCACCTTCTGCTGTGGAAAAACAGCCCTTGTGTTCTCCACCGTCACAGAGCTCCAGCAGCCAGGCACGAGTGGCTGGGAACCCAAACTCACACCTTGGCTTTTGCCAGGCGGCTCTTAGGACCCGCAGTGGTCCCACCGTTAAATTTTCTGCTTGGCAGGAGTCTCTGAAAGGTGGGCTCTGTTTGAGTGTGTTTTCCTCTGCTAAATGAAGTGGGCCAGGTAGGGAACTTGGGCTTGCCGTGCAGAAGCTGCAGGATAGCAAAATCTCTGTCTTCATGTGGGACTGCTCCAGTGAGATCTCCGCAAGCTGAACTGGCTCAGGGTGGGTATGGAAGTGTTTCAGGGGAGGATATGGAAGCATTTGGGTGTGAGTCACTCAAGAATGTTTGTCCCAGGGGCCCAGACTGGGTCCTGTCCCTCTCACTTCTCGGTGTAGGTCCGTGCAGTCCATCCATGATGAGTGTACAGGCATAACGCATGCATTTAGGGTAGCTCTGGATGTTTGGAAACAATAACTTCCTTTTGATTTCTGTGGGCTGCAGTTTACCTCGGGAGCAACTGTTGAGCTGAGTAGTGCCTTTCCTTTCGTGGTATCTCACATACAGGGACCAGAACAAGCTTTAGAAATAAATTAATTCTTTTCTATGCTCTAGGTGCCCAGATCCATCCTTAGTTGGTCATAGTCGACTTGAATTCATCTTAGATTTGAAAACACACTTGGATCAGGTTTGCAAGTTGCTTTTCTTGACACACACTTTTGCATTTGTTTTTCTGCTTTGTTTTGTTGCAGATGGGCGCCTTAAAAAAACCCAGAGTTTGCCTACACACCTCCTGCCTCTTGCTCGCTGCACAGCTTGGCACAGCGTGGTACCATCCGTGTGCAACTCTTACCCAAGAGTCAGCTGCTCCAACAGGGAAAGATTTCTGAAGATTTTCAGGGATAAGGCTGAAGGAATCAACCTTTTATTCAAACACACTGTTGTTTGCAGCATGCAGATACCACATCCTGGGCATCCTGGAACAGGATTATTCCAGTTTGTTTCATTTACTTCAAACCCCGGTGGCATTCATGGTGGGGTAGTGGCTCCAGACAGAGTTTACTGAAGCCTGAGATGGCCCACCAGCTGTGCGGGTTTTGTTGTGCAGATTTACTTGGCTTGTGGGCAGATGAAAGCTTTTGGGCCACTTTGGTGGAGTACAGCGGCTCTCCTCCATCCTTTTAACTTTCAGGACTACAGACATCAGCAGAAAGTCACAGAGCTCACCCTGACCAGAGTACTTCCCCAGAGTCCTCTTTCCTTTCCCAACACACAGCACTGTACAGCCCCACACTGTGCAGGGTTTGTGGGCAGCAGTGCCAGAGCTGAGCCCAGCACAGTCATGGTCCTGCAGGGGAACTGCTGCAGCTCTTCCCCTTCTC
Organism: Dasyornis broadbenti; assembly: GCA_013397935.1. NCBI lineage: Eukaryota > Metazoa > Chordata > Aves > Passeriformes > Dasyornithidae > Dasyornis > Dasyornis broadbenti. The sequence goes on along the minus strand of VZRN01001116.1, from coordinate 340,180 downwards.
CTTGGGGCATTGGAGACCTCAATTAACTGCTGTGTTCCTCAGAAATGAGAGTTTCGTCTTCCTCACGGCCAAAGGGATTTGGGAGGGAGACAGGAGATTCACTGCGTGCATTGCAGAAGGTGCCGCTGCTCGTACAGCTCTAAAAAATGGTAAAACAAGGGGTTCTGCTTGGCATTCCATAAGAAATGGAATTCACATAGGACTGGCAGTGCCCTCCTGTGTTTCCAAATCCAGATCCATTACAGGCAAATGCACTATCAAATGCTGTTTATAAACTTGGCAGGCTCTGTCTTAATTACGTGCTTTTGCCTAAACTCCCAAGTCCTCCCAGTATCCCCAGGGACTGAGGCTCTTGGAGATCCTCACTGCTCTGAGCTTTGTGGTGCATTGCGTAGATTAAGTCAGCCACAGAAATCTGTGAGCATGAGGTGATATTTGTAAGAATCCAAGGAGAAAACTGCCCTTTCCCCATCTTGTTTCAGTCCCTTTGGGCAGAGTTAGGACCACAGTCAGGCAGCAGCTGTTAAGTTGTGATTATAGAAGCACTTTTCTTCTTTCTTTTGTAAGAGGAACAACAAAATCCATGCAGCCACAGCTCTTTTGAAGACTGATCTTAAGGAGGGGTGGAGGGATCCGGAGGGAGGAGGGCGGCAGGGACTGGCCCAGGGGTGTTCAGCATCCTGCAGAGAGGGACAGTCCTGGGCTGCTTCTTCCTCCTTCCCCATGCCTTCTCTCCCAACCCAGGTGTTGGGACATCCTCCCTGAAAATGGAAGGGAGCTGGAATTTCCTCACTGTATCATTATTTTCCTTCAGTGCGTTTCATACCTTCATTTTTAAGGACAGGGATCAAAATCTTACTCTGATTCTCTTGGCCTTTCCAAATTTTCCTCCCCATCTGAATTGCACAGGCATTCTAACAAATAAAAGTAACCTCCTCCATTTCATCCCAAATCTTTGCCAGGGTGTCCCGTATGTCAAACAAGCAGGCTCAGTCTGGTTCAGGGTGTAGCAGAGGGCAGGTTAAAGCTGAAGAAATACAGATCACTTGAGCTGTGCAGGAACAGGCCAGTCCCAGAGAATTCATTCACATGTCCCCCTGAGGAATAATGTCCTATGTAGTAATACTCAATTCCATCAGAATATTCTTGTCCATTTGTGCTATTCCAACGCTTGCAAGATGTGCAGATTATAAAGAACTTTTTTAAGGATTGGAGTGCAGAGGCTATAATGCTTACAGGAAAACAGAAACATGACCAAAGCCAAATTTTAACAGAGACCAGACAGGAAGAGCTTGAAGAGAAAAAAAATGGAGTTAAAAATACGTATGTGTTTATTTTCCAGCTAGGATTAAGCTACATTCCTCGTAAAGGAATTTGTCAGTATTTAGAGATTTCCGCTTTTTAGATTTTTTTCCCCCTCTGCCAAATATTTAATTTAGGCTACAGTAACCAATTACTCCTACACAGTGCTGGAAATGATGGCAAGTAGGACTTGTTTCACCACTGCCAGCAATCTGACTATTTCAGCAGCTGTGGAATTTTTAAATTAAAGAATCAGGTCTGTGGTGTGAAAGTGGCTGAACACAGGGTGGAAAGAAGAAATAAAGGTGATTCCTGTGCTGATGAATTCCTGGGAGGCCCTGGGTAAACAGAAAAAAAGAAAAAAAAGAAAAAAAATATAAGGGAAAAGAAAGAAAGCAGGGGAGGAACTAAAAATGCAGACTGGCTGTTTGTGGTGTTCCAGACTGGACAGTCTGTCCAAGACAGGAAGCTGCTTTCATGACAAGACCATGACTCCAGTTGTGACTTGTCAGAGGCTGCTTTCCCCAGCGATGTTCCCGGGATGGAGTGGTTTGTCTGACAGTTTTCCCCTCGCCAGGAGCACAGGAGGCTCCAGCTCTGCCCTGGGATGGCAGGGGAGGCAGACTTGGAGGGAGCACTGCCCTGAAACCACTTTCTAAAGTTTCAGGCTTTTCACTGCTGTTTGGGCCCTGGTGAAGTGTGAGGAGTCAGCCCCTCTGACTCCCTCTGCATCCCCTTTAGCACTGACTCTTCCATTCCCTTGGATAACGGTAGTTAAGGGACAAAGGCAAAATTAGAGTGACCCCTGTGCTGCAGGTTGGCACTGGGGCTGTTATGCTCTGACGGTGCTATTTGTGTCCTGGTTATTTTCCAGATTCACATGTGCTTATTTTTGATGAGTTATTTTGTTTTTCTCCAGAAGTAACACTCATCAAAGACAGCTTCTGGTCAGCATCACCTGAGGGATGATAGTGGTATGGGCACAGTTTTCCTGCAGATGTTTTTCCTGAACTTCCTTTTTTGGTTGAATGTATTCCTATTCACCTTCTGAATTTATAAATCTTCATTTTTACCAAATACTGAGCATACAAATTTTTTTTTTTAAATCTCCTTTAAAATATGGAAAGAACTTTCATATATTTTCATTTTTTATTAAAAGCACTGTTTTTAATGGGGGGAGGAAATGTCTCCCAACGTTTCATTTGTAAAGACCAATATAACACCGTGTGTGCGCACGTAAACATGCAGGAAGGAGATCAAAACCATTTCATATCTAGAGAAAGCATCTCTCAGTTTGTGCTTTTTCCATTTAAGCCTCCTCACCCCATCTGCTTCTCTGCATGACTGACAGCTGATTGCACTTCCTATTTCTAGCATGTTTTCCTGTCAGGTTATCCAGAGCTGCTACCATTTGTGTGCCACCAGGCTTCCCTGGGAAACACGACCCCATTCAGCCATGGAGCAGAGCCTCCCTGCTCCCAAGGACATCCATCACCACCTGGGCCACAGCTCCCTGGAGATTTCCAGAGGGCAGAACTGCACATTCACCAGTGGGGCAGAGGTGGTTCAGACTCACCTGTCTCCAAAGGAGTCACAGGTGCTCTGGAGTTGGCAGCTTTGCTCCAGGTAGGACTGGCAGCAGAATGTAGCTGCCTCCTCTTGGCCCTGCCAGCCTGCAGAAACATTGGGATAGGACCACGTGAAATAATTGGTACAGCTGTTTTTCTGAGGTTTTGCCCTTTTTTTTCTTTTTTACAGCAGAGATTGAAAGTGACAGAAATAGCTGAGAGCTATTTTTTTCTTTCCAAGCTGATGCTGTACCACAGTCAAGATTTTGATTGATCACCTGCTGTAGGGTGTGGTAGGAGCTCCCATTTAGCTCTCCAGCGTTCCAAATGCTCAGATCACTCAGGTATTGCAGCAGACTTTTTTACATCAGTTGCTTGGGTACTGGGACCATGGCATTGTGAAGAAGTATTTAAAATACAGAGGGTGATCAGGTGAGTAGATTGGCAGCGCTGACGTCAGTCAAATCAGTGACTTTATAGTGCTGACCATCAGCTACCAGCTAAAATACTGTGAATTTATCTTGGCCACTGCTTCTATGCCCATGGCCTAATGAAAAGCACATGCTCACTAGATTAAGGACATGTAAATTTGTCATCACAAAATCATGCACTGGAGCACAATTAAGTGGAATTTGACTGCCTTTGTAATTTTGTGCAACCATCAATTTTGTTCCCCTTATGAAATATTTTAAACATTTGATCATGTGCATACATGACAAGAACTGAACTATGTCTTTTTGATGTTGGGTGACATCAACAATACTAAATTTGATTGCCAGAATCCTTTGTGTGTATCCATCCTTCAGCAACAGAGGAATCTTTCAAAGCTCTGAAAGCACACTAGCAAGGCAGGTCCCTATTTAAGGATGGGATTTATATTCCAGATGCTGGCCTCGAACACTATAGAGTACAAATGCAATACCTGCCTTTTTGACCTATTCTAGAAAATAATTCCTCATAATTGTTACAGACATCCAGCAGAATCTCTACACTTCCAGAGCACTGGAAGTCCCATGCATTCCTGGTTTTAGCCAGCCCCATCTCCTGCCTGCTGCACACAGACACCATCTACAGCAGCTGCTTTTCCAGCAGTTCAGGTAGGAGAGGGCACTGGAGCAGACTATGTGGATGCTTGGCTTTGTGCCATCCGTCACTTTCTGCTCTGTTTATTTGAGAGGATCATGGCCACCTGGGCTTTCCGTCCCCTGTCCCTCAGCCCTGGGCAGGCAGGACTTTGCACAAGTCTGGGCAGAAATACCAGGGTAGTGATTTCACACCATGAACTGTAGGAGCCCTTTACAGTTCAGTTCCTCCACAGCAATGCTCTGCATTAGTGGCACAACAGGACAGGAAATACACTTCTGGGTTCCCCATTTTTTCCAGTTTCTTTTGTTCTGACAGATTTGAAATCCTATATTTCCACTTCTGTCTTCCTTCATCTGGCTTCTTTTCTGTCCTGCAGTACTTGTGTGCATATGCTTTCCCTGCTTCCACAAAGATGAAAATTCCTAAGAATATGGTTCAGGGCCTGCAGAAGAGAAAATAAAAAATGCAGGAAAGTCCCAAACCCTCACTTGAACAAAAAAAATTATTTTTTTTCTGGAGAACATTTGTGACTTTTAGCTCAAAGCACTCATTTCACCATAGCCAAAAATTGTGCCAGTATAGGATTCAAAATGTCATTGTTATTTAGGAGGTTTTTTGTTTTGAGAGAGATGCTTATCTCCTTACCCAGCCTCTGGCAGTGTGCTTCTTCATCCTTGAAGGGTGACCTATAAATCCCAGCAATCACTTGCCAGGTTGCTCAACATTTGCATTTCAATGTTGTTTCTTCATTTCCACTTCCTTTTTTTAGAAGTAACATTTACACATTTCAGATCTGCTTTAGGCTTCCCTTGCCTGTGTGTTGCTACAGCTGCAAGAACTCTGAAAGTTGCCATTCCTGCCACAGAGAAGTCTGGAAAGTTGAGGAAGGCACAAAGGCTGATTATACCTCCCTCTGCCAGGTTTAGACTTTGGGGCTTTAGCTAGAAAAAGCAGCATTCTGACTCTTAAAAGAACCCTTTATTTTATGTCTTATTTTCTCTTTTCAACCTAAGTATCAAAAGCAGGGCTCAGTCTTCAATCCTGACACAGGATTCTGTCCTTCTTCAGAGGTATCAGCACTTCTTGAGAACAGCTTGGGTATTCCCCAAGCCAAACACTGACAATGTAAGACCAAGGTCTGAAGAAGACCCAATCAAATACACATCACCCTTTGTGCCAGAGGCCAAGCTCCCCAAGGGAAAACTATTTGGTGACTGGATCACTACTCCTGCAGCAGTTACATCCTAAATCCCACTGACAGCACTCTGTGGAGACATTCCCAGCCTAGTGAGAGCTGCTTGCTGCCAAATATTGCATAGTGACTCTCCTGCCCTTCTCACTTTGGGCACAGAGGATCCCAATACCAGCTGTTATTTCCCTTGTGTCCCCTTCCAGCCTTGCCTTGTCCCTGCTGTCTTCCTTCACAGAACTTCACCTGACAGTTTCGCTGCTTTCCTCATGGCTCTGTAGCCCAAAACCTATGATTTCTGCCACATCACATAAATCTTTTTACAATTTACTTTCTTGGGGTGTTTTAAAGAGAAAGATCAAAAGTAGGTCTGGTGCTGTTGATGGCACTTTCATTCTAATTAACTTAATTCTAAGCATGAAAAGGCTGTTCCTGGCTCGGTGATCAGAATTGGAATTGCCTGTTTGATTAGCAGTTAGGGACCAATATTGTTGCATAATAAAGTGTGTCTGGCTTTCCTAACTCAAACTGAAGTACAGTGGCTTTGGAGTGGTTCAAAATGCAGCCTGTGCCGCACACAGCATTTGCTATTTAAGACACGGCACATGACAATGCTCAAAAGCACCTTTTGTATCAGCTGGAGGCCTACAGCCATGAGAAGGAACAAATATGGTACTAACAGAAGTGGAAATTGTAATTTACCCTTCAAAGTAGTCTAAGACCAGCTTTAAAAAGTAAAATTAGAGCCTACACCAGCAGCTGGGAGAGAGCTGACAGGCAGAGACCATCACAATGGCAAGTCTTGCATTTAACAAATTCTACACTGCCAACTTCAGACAGACTAAAATGCAGCTGTTAAATACTTACCATTAATTACAGTCCCTTTAAGCAACTAGCTCCTGTAAAACTCTGCACCAGTATCTGAAGTGGACTATTAATCTGATCAAACATCTGAATCCATTGTTACAGACGATAGAGTTGTTATTTAGATACTGCACTGCCAATATTTAGATACTGTATTAGCAATAAATCTAATCATAATCATTGACATAATCACTGTGTCCTACTTCTCACACCTGGCTGAGAGCCTTCCCTTGACCACTCTATTATGGTGTCCTACAGAATGTTCAATAATTACATTCCTGTCAGAGAAACTGCCAGTGCAACTCCTCCTTTCTATCTACTGATATCAATCATCCAGATTAACTTTAAATGCCATTAAAAGTAATTTCAAGTGATTGTTAACATATACTGAACTGGATTTCTGGGACTCAGGAAAGCCTGCAATTTGCTCAATTTAACCTGAATTGCTGTCCAGGATCTCCAAGACATGAATGACTTCAATGCCACCAATTCAGACATTCCCAGTAAATGAGACTAATTCAGTGCGAACATCTTTTCTGGAAGTAGAACAATTATCTCCTAACAGTAGGGAAAGTTAAGCACATTAGAGGACAAGAAGATAAAAAAAGTAGTTTCCATTCATGTTGCTGTAGTCTGGAAGATCTCCTGTTACCACAAGAGCAAATGAGTTTCTAAGAAGGAGGTAGTTCTAAAAAACGCCCAAGCCAGAGATCAACCAGTTGTTTTAACTACACTCACTATTTGGTTTCGAAAAATCCATACAAGACAATCTTTCCTGTGAAGGACAATTAAAACAAAACTGCTGCAGACTTAGGGCCACTGTCACACATCAGCTCTGGTCAGCTGAACAAATCCTAAACAGAAGTAGCCACATCTACAAAGCCACAAGGAATAAATACATTCCAGAACAATTGTTCTCTGTTTTATTGAATGGTTGAAGCAGGACTATGATCCGGGTATACTTAAATCAAGTGTTGGTCCACTCTTATCATCAAAAAGAAACGATTTTTTTTTTTTATAATAACATCTACACAACTGGAAGGAACATGAAGCATAACAGGAACTTTCAACTGTACTTGACATTAGACCATGACCAGACTGGTGCTACTGCAGGATTTATAGACTCCACTGTATAGACCAGCCACACCAGTGTTATTCACCTTCCAGACATTAAAGTTCTGGGGAAAGGATCCTGTGTGGGTACAGCTCACCTCTGAGCCACCAACATGAAATCAAAATGCCATTTGTTCTACTAGAGTCCTAAGTCCGATAGAAATATTTCCATATTTCGTATTTTACTAAAGAATATTTAGTATCCTCTCTGAAGTTACATATAACCATTATAAATATTTACATCAAACATTTACAGCTGGTTCATAATATACAACACAACAATTTAGCTATAATGTCTAACCTTCCAGTGTAAAAGTTTCAAACAACATGTTGCTATTGTAAATTCAATTTATCTGTTTTGCACAGGCACAGGTAGCACAGGGCATTTCAAAAACTCATGTTACATGATAAAAAAAATGGAATGATGTTACTTTAATAACAATTACTCTGGAGAGTGTTGTTTTGGTTTCTTTAAACAAGCAGATTTCAACTTCTAAATCCCATCTGGTGCTACTACTGACATTTAAAATAGTCTTGAGAGAGGGAAAAAATACTTAGAAATAAATACACCTTTAAAAAACTTCCACAATTAACCATGTCAGAATATTTGTTTTCCACACAGGTTAAAGGAGACCTTGCTCTTCATCATCTTCTTGCGCTGAAGTACAGTGCCGTTCAATCCATTCTTATCTTCTGATTTGTCATCCTATAAATAATGCTGTCATAGCCAGGATCCATGTTCCAGAGGTTGTAGGAGATAACTATCACAGCTAAAGCAAGACCTATCATCATCCACAGAATTATGTTGAAGATTACAGAGTAGTCGTAGTTATATGGATAGGCAAGGTTATATGGATTTTCTTTTTCAGGCTGCAATAAAGAAAATGTTTATTACTTTAAGGTGAGCTGGCACACCAAACATTCTGACTCCATCCAAAGTCTGTGCAACCTAAGTACGAGAGATGCATTTTTGTCTAGAAAAATATGATGGAAGGGCACAGAATGCTAAAGTGATTATGTGAGCGGCATCAGTGGAATCCAAACAAAGAGGGTGACAGGAAAATGAAATCCAAAATCTTGAACCTGGGGCAGAACAACCCAGGTGACAGCACAGGCCAGGGACTGACAAGCTAGACAGCTGCAGAGAGGGACTGGAGCTCCTGGTGGACAAGGGGAATGGGAAACAGCAGTGTGCCTCTGGAATACCACAGGGCATCTGCATCCTGGGCTGTATCTGGAGTCCAGCCACTAAGCCAAAGAAAAAATGTTTTCCCACATCTGGGAGGCAGGACTTGCATGCACTGGGGAGACAAAACAGAAAGGCAAATCCTAATAAAGCATACGGGAAAAGTTTTCACCATGAAAATATTTAAGGCTTTGCGGCAAGGGAGGCTGTAGGACTTCCAGCCATGGACTTTCCAAGAACAAGAACCTGAGCAACCTGATCTAACTCCTAAATTAGTCCTGCTTTGAGCAGCATGACTGGATGACCTCCAGAGCGCTCTTCAAGTGAACTTACTAGATGATTAAGAGAAGATCAGGGCAAGTAAGCTGCACCCACACCTAAGTCATAGTCAGTATTTTAGTACTTAAAAAAAGTTACAGTCAGGTGAGGAACTGATACAATTTCAATCACTTTTAATAAATGAGATAAAGCAAAGCATGCCTCTACTACCTGTGAAGACTGGAGAATGGACCGAGTCTTCCTTGAGAGGGGAGAATTAAACTCCTTTACAGCCACCACTTCTACTACTGCATTCCCACCATACAGATTAAACATCTCATCTGCAAACTGGAAAACAAAAGGTGACTGAATTAAAAGCCTACTCCGTAGCCAGAAATTAAGCAGAGTTTCATTAGCAAATGTAGTAAAACAAAAGATGTCAGCTTCAGGACTAATGACAGAAACCAATAAAAGTTTACACTATTTTAGAATTTCATTAAGTGCCAACTTACCCCTGGTTTACAAGGCCCCTTTCAAACCCCCAATCACTGTTCAGCAGCCTGCAGCTTGTGCCTGCTTTCTGGGCTGAAGCTTACTCTTTTATCCCTTTTACAAAAGGCCCATCCCCACACCATTTCCTAATTGTATATCTGTCAGTTCCAACAAAATATTTAGGTTCTCAAACTCCCACTGGGAAACTATGAACCTGAATATTTTAATCTGGCCCAAATGCTAATAAGTCTAATACTTAAATATATTTGCTTAAGGTCAAGGAGGCCAAAGAGCAAAGCTTAGAGAAAACAGGTATTTGGCTTAGCAAACTGATGTTTTTGCACTTTTTCATCAAGCTTTGGAAACTCTCAAATGTGACTGATCTCAATAAAAATTTAACTAATGATTACATAAGACCTGCTGAAGAATTACTTTCTTGAGCACACTGATAGATGAACAGTAGTTATTTTAAAGTCTTAGAAATTTAGATTTACATAGCTTTGTGTGCAAGGGTAAACTAACCACTGCACCCTGGGACAAAGATATTTCCATATTTCCAAGAGCCAGTTTTTGTGAGACATACTGGTGGTTTCAAATGCAAGGTGTTTGTTTAAGAAAAATACCTTGTTGACTGACATCAAGTCATGTTGATACTTGGTTTCAATACACCCCTACTCCTTTATGCAAAATATTTAAACACATTGTAGAATCATGTCAACACTTTCCAGAGAAGCAAACTGTAACATTTGATTTTGTAACTAAACAACAGTATCTTAAAAACCTAACAACAAAAACAAGCATGAGGCCAGCCATCACTAATGAAGTGACATCTCACTCCTTTGTAGTTAACACAAAAAATAATTTTCTTAGTATTACCATGAGTTTTGTTCATTAGGTAGAAAACTTACCTTTTGCAAAGAGTCTACAAGAATTTGAGAGGCATCCTTGAACTGCTGAGAGTCTTCCCCATATCGTTTTCCAACCTCATCCAAACCAGTCAGTTCCAGGGAATACAGGTCTGGAGAGTGATCTTTGGCTAAGTGCTTGTGTCGAGACAGCTTTGGCACAACATTGAGGGCAGAAGGAAATTAATTCATACACAGGTTACTTTAAAAACACATTTCACAAAAATCAATTTAGTTGCACTAATCCAGCCTCACTTTCTACAGTCATATTCCATATCAATTAGGAAATGGAATTCTTGCCAACTGAACTAGAAGAAGTCCATAACTGTTTCTTTTTTTTAATTCTACAGAAGAACGCAGATGATCATTACGTAGCATCTGTTCCTAATATGAGGTTACATACACATAATAGAGAGCTCTACTAAAAAAGAAATAAAATACTTAGTGACATCAGAATACTTGTTCTGTAATTGCTATAAAATAAAATTTGGAGAAAAGAAAAATGCATAACTACACGACTTAAATACTATCACTTCCTTCTTTAAGCTGGCCCTTGCAAAGCCAAGTCAGTTGCAACTTCTGCCTTGTGTTGCCCATGTACTAAACCAGTTTATTTAAGGAGTACCACCCCATTGTCATAAAACTCAAACAATACAATCCAAATTATCTCAAAGGAGAGTAGTGACATTCTTGCATCTCTCATACAGGTGAGAGGATGCAGCACAGATATTTGCCTGCACAAGACAACAGGCCCTGAACACAAGGAATTTAATCCCATCTTCCCTACTACTTAAACTGCAGTATTTCTAGTCTTCAAGACAAACCAAGTTGTTCTGCCTTATGGTTATGGCTCCTCTACCTTTAAAGATGTCTGAAGTTTATGACACAAGACAGAGGAAAATGTTTCAAAAAACCTTACCAAGCTTGCAATATCATGTAGGACTTGAAGTTCTGACAGGAAAAGCAAATCAACCTGGGGGAAGAGGCAGAAAGAGACAGGTATTTCCTTTGATAAAATCCAAGGTAGGGAAGTCTTATTCTGTTGCAAATGTTTTATAACAATTGTCTGCTACAACATCTAGAACAGGCTAGAATGAAATAACTCTTTCAAGAAAGTCACCTAGGAAAAAGCCTTTGAACACAGTTAATTCAGTCAGCAAAAATTAGGACTGGGCTCTCTTGGGCAAAGAAAGAAGGAAGAAAAAGCGGAAAAGGAGGAAAAGCACAAGCTAACTAAGAATATTAAAAAAAAAATTTCATAAAAGTTCCCACTGATGGATGCTTTTTTACCTCATTGTTCCTGCTGAGGGAGTTGAGAGGGAGGGAGCTGAGGATGGAGTTGTCCTGGAACAGGCGGTTCCGCAGCTGGCGCAACGTGACAGAGAGATCCTCAAACACAGAGTTGGCCTTGCCCACCATGTACACTCTCTGCAGGAACAGCCACTGGTTACTGACAACAGAGGCTCCTGTTCAGTTTCTCCAGTCACACACTAATAACCAATCATGCTTGCAATCTCCAATCCAAAATTTCATTGACCAATTGGTGATCAATTAGTTTTGCTCCGGCCACGCAAGTGGAAAGAGGTTTCACTATTTGGAATGCCTGGAACCAGGACTGAAGCAATACTCACTTCCTCACTGGGAGCCAGCTGCAGCACCACAGGCGTCTCCTCAGAGAAGAGAGTATGAATGGCATTTGCAACACTGTCCAGACTGAAAGGAACGGCCTGGAAGACAAAGTCTAGTTAGATTTTTGGGTTAAACAGGGGCTGTTGATCTTAACTGAAAAAGTCTGGAAAAGTAAAGGGTATGCACATTTCCCAAGTGATAATAAATAATGGGAATCTATGTGCAAAACAAAACATCACCTGTGTATCTATGAACAGACATTTTATTTGTATAGATGGCAGATAAAATACATTCTTAAGAACTCCAAGGGACCATGACTGTGAATTAAGAGGTTTATTTAGGCTTAGAGTATAGCCTTGTTTATCAGTAAAACAAGACCAACAAATATAGAAGCAGTACAACAGAGGAAGCACTCTTGTTGCAAATGGAAAGTTATGAACCACAGAAAACTGATGAGTGAAAAGATACCAGCAGAAAGACCAACAGCTGAAACACAAAAAGAGACATTAAAAAACCTACTAAAAATAGAAAAAATGCTAGCACAGTACAGAGCCATTACTGGCAAGCTAATAGAACTGTTAGTTTTTTTTAAACACTTGCTTGTGGGCTTTATCAAAAAAAGAAGCAGAATGGCACATTTCCATTCACTAATTGAAGTGATTCCTATGACAGAAGAGGCAATGGCATAAACTCAAACCCAGGAAATTTTATCGCACACAGGAACATAGTTTTTTGCTCCAAGAGTGGTCAAATACTGGCAGAGGTTGCCCAGAGGTCAAAGAGTCTCCATTTGTGGAGATGCTCATATCCTGACTGAACACAGTGCTGGTCAGCCTGCTCCGGCTGATCCTGCTTGATCAGGGTGTTGAATGAGAGGATTTCCAGAGTTCCCTTTCAACCTAAAGGATTCTGTGTTGCTGTAACAAGCCTGAAAAGCCTTAGCAAAGACAGATAGTGATAGGTAATGTCATCTGTTGATTTCTTCTTGATACGGTATAATGGAATGGTATCTCCAAGTGCTGTATTTCAGTCAAGTACTTGAGGAAAACTCAAAAGACCACTTAGAGGGCAATACAATACATCAAAAAATCAACACCATATAAAATGGTGTTGGGTTAGGGTGTTACCACACACTCAGCTGAAGCAAAAAACTTAATTCTGGCTATGAAATATTAAGTTACCATGGGAAGAAGTGGACTGGTACAACCATTAAAACCAGCTGGTTTTCAAGAAGAACATGCTTTGGTCAAACAAGTTACTGAACTCAACACACGAAGCCCTGGGTGATCTCAAAGGTCTCCTACCTTGTACAGAATCCTGAGTAGATTATTGACCTACACAGCCTGATCTATCATTTTAGTCGACGTGCAAACTTCAAATGAAGTAGGAAATGAGTGAACACTGGGGGCTACAGTAGAAAATCATGTACTTTTCATTAGACCACAGGAGTCCCAGGAATCACATGACAGTTCCAAATGTCGATACTCACGTTCTCAATGGGGTAGGAAAACCCTTTCACAGGCAACTTGTCCATGCCCTTCACTGTCACCAGCACAGTGGCTCGTGGCCGGTGAAACAAATCACCCACTCCCAGCCCAGGCCAGGGGAGGTCCTAGTACAAAACAGAAGTAAAAACTGTATTTCACAAGAAAAGAGCTCTTCCCATTGTTACAGCACAACAAGTTATTATCCTGTTAATACCTCTGTTCAGGACAGCCTATTGGAAATTTCAAGGGGAAGTAAGTTAATATTAGACTGCTTTCATCTTGAGTAATGCCTCCAGTCAATCATGAAGGAACTGTTACAGTTTAAAAGCTGCCTGTAACTTCATAGCAAAGTCTACACTAAGAAAACGTTATATATAATGGATATATGAAGAGCTATTTCCCATAATTGAATTATAAATACTTCGGTCTGCATTTAATAAGTGAAGGCTGAACTTAAAAAAACCCCACTAACATCTCGGTATTTTCAGTCCAAGAAACAGGGTGGAAAGGAAGGGGAAGAGAGGGAAGTGTCAATCACAACAATAGGCAACTAAACTAAAATGCACAAATTTGCACAGGAACATAAAGATTTCTTAGTAGCTTACTACAAATCAGCAGAAGCACACTGGAAGCTACGTGACTGGTTTATTCAGGCAGAAAATACAAATTCATCTGTTTGGAATAAAGGCAAGCAGATTTCCCCCTTTGTGTAAATGACATAACTGCCCTTTTTTTTTGAAAGTCAATTTAATTGCATTCTAGAATTAAATGACATTGACATTATGACTTGTATCACCTCACAGAAACAAAGGAGAAACCTTTTAAAGCATCATCAGGGACAAAAACGAGGTTTGGTTTTATTTTCCTTTAACAAGGGAGGAATGTTGAATGACTCCTGAGAATTCCCAATGTAATACAGTAAGAATTCCAAATTCTCCACAGTGGCCTTAATGCACTGTCAGTTTATGGTCCTAGTCTACAGTTTTGATGTGAACTGCAAAAGGAGTACGTGGCCCTGCAGTACTCACCTTACCATTGCTGGAAGCTGCCCACACAGTGATCTCTGCCTTAGGGACAGTGTTTTCAAAAACTCTCAGTTCTAGGGCTGAACTGAATAATCATTCAAACATTTCCTTCCCTGCCTGCTTCTAGGATTTGAAATTATACTAATAAAAAACTATTTCTAAAGGATGCTACAGACCCATCACAACAAATGAATCCCAAGCTGTGACAAAGCCACAGAGTGCATACTGAAATGTTTTATCCATGATAACCATGGCATATCTCTGGATGACAAGTATGCCAAATGGCCAGAACAGGCCAAACCCCAACTGTTTTGCTAGGCATTTTTACATGCAACACACACAGTACCATCCAATATATTGTTTTTTCTTGATAAATAATCAAAACTTACTCCTTAGTCATCCTACTCACACAAGTTTGTTACTAGTTTGATGACAAAAAAGCAGAATTAATTGACAGAAAGGTATTTTCAAATTCCAAAACACAAGCTAAGCAGCCTTGCATTCAAACCAGCCTTAGCAGACCTCTTCCCCAGCTGATGTATGGAAGAAATGAGAACTGTCTGCCCTCACCAGCACTGTGAGAATGCCTCAGCCTGCAGATTTCAGTATCTGGATGCACACAGACACTGCCAAAGATATCTGACTATTACACTTTCATCTACTGCTTCAACAGCCACTCATCCCTGCTGAAGCCCAGGAAAAAACTCAGTAGGCAAGATGGAATCAGTCCAAGGGTTCCTGCTCATGTAGCCCACTTTAACATTGGTAAAGTTGTACTGGAATACTTAAAGTGGAGAAACACTACCACAAATCACGTTTGCAAGGTTTTGGATTACTTCCTTACTCTGCTCAGCAGACAGACTTGCTGACCTGACAAAAGCCTGCCTTGCCAAGTTATTTCTCACAATCTTCAGAGTACTCAGGAGCAGAGCCCTACAGAGAGCTTGTGGGCAAGAAGTGACAGCAGTTCCACAGATTCTCAGTTTGTGACCATGGATGGAGGGGGATACAACACACAGCTGGGTCTCAGAGGAACTGAGGAACAGCACTGGAAAGCCTCTGCAGGCTTCCTTCTACAGCTGGTGACTCAAATGAGCCAGCTAGCACAGCCTCTGGCTGTTCATATGACCAACACAGTTCTATCTTGGAAACCACCTCTGACAAGTCATGCACTCCTCAAGACAAACAGGGCAATATTTTATATATTCCAGCACATGACAGGAAAGTTTGCATGTTGAGTGAGTAAGCCCGTAGTTTTAGAGGTGCTTCACAATCAAGACCTGGAACGTACTTCTTCAACAGAAAAGCCCATGGTCAACGCAGCAACATCTGGGATCCGCTCGCCAGGAATTGGCCAACTTCCATCCCGGAAAACAACTGACTGAGGTGATCGTAAGACACTGAATTCACCACCCCATACACCTAAAAAAGAAGCAGAAAAAGCTGTCAGAGCTCCTGCAATCTTTTCCTTTACATGACGTGGGAAAAGAACATATTTGAGCTTTCATTCCTTCTTCCTCCTTCTCATGCTTATCAGTTTACAGAAAGCAAGGAATGAGAACTGATCATTTTAATGTTCTGGAATACAAAGTAAGGTTTCTACACAACAATGACTAAGAATGAACAGATCCATATTAACAAAAGCATGACAATTATTCAAACAACAGCACAGCACAGTTCTCTGTAGCAAGCTGCAGGTAGCATTACAGTTCTGATCTGGTAGCGTAAACTCTCAATGAAGCCAGGCAGACTCCAAAATCCTGTTAAGCTCACAATGCACCAATTGCTCACAATGCTCTGTTTGCTTCCAGGACTGCTTGGCACAACAACACCTCTGATCATGCAGGCAACAGCCAGAGCCACTGAACCCACAGAACCAGGACATCCAGTGGAATTTGTCAGTGCTGGCTTAAACCAGGTGCTGCCAGGACAATCTGGCTCCTGCAGAACAGCTCCGGTGTCCCTGCTCTGCCTGTTCCAACACATGACACTGTGAGATCTTTGTCTTCCTTGGATGCAGCACTGGACCTAAGTTGATTGTGTGAAGCCACAACCTGCAACACTTCTCATGCCTGGGTTTTCACTTATCTGGGATCCCCCTTCACTCTCTTCCCCATTACCTTGAATAGCAAAGTTGACTAAATGCATATCTCTAAACTGTTTTATGACAGTAATTTACAGTGTAATAAAATCAGAAAGGACTCCACTGAAATAAAAGAAGGGCTTGTTTCAACCTGGCTTCCTATTTTGAAGTCACTCAGGCACAGCCACAATATTGTGTACACCAAAATTTATCGAAATAAGTTTTAAAACTTATTTGGTGTATATAAGCAGTAACACACACAATGCAAAATTTCAGGCATATACTCCCCAATGAGCCATCTGAGTCGGTTTCCACCAAAAAACTGATTTGATACAAGAAGATCAAGTAATAGAGTAATAACTATTTGCAGACCTCTAAGTTCAAGTTCTAATTATAAAATGAGTCTGACTGCATACTTCAATATTACATGACTAAGGTTACTGTCTAAGGAAAACAAAAGTATTAATTCATATGATCACTGAAAATTGGTTACCAATCCAAGCAGCAATACACAATAGTTTTCCAGGGCATCTACAAATCTAACAGCTATTCACAAAACCAATGCAAACATGAAATGATGTGTTGCACAGCCAAAAACTTTACTTACATTAATTTACCTAATGTGACCTTGAAGATGCTGTTTCAAAGCCTGGCTCATGATCGTGCATACAAATGTTGACAGTAAATCTGGGCTATGTTATGATAAACACACCAAAGGACAAAGTACTGAGATGCAGGTTGTGGAAGGGGACAAAAGGAAGGAAAGAGGTCAAACCAACTGACAGTCATGGAGCAGATTCAAGAATTTTTTATTTAAATTGATGGGTTCCTTGGGGGGCCTACTACCAATTTTAATTTTTGAAGGACAGAAATGTTTCCAGACCAGCTTCATGCAAGAATTTACAAAATGGCTACAAATCCATAGGATTTCACATGCTGCTCTCCACAAGGCTGTTACACAGTCACACATGTTATTTAGGACAAACTGGCGTACCTAGGGCAAGATTGCTCATGTGGACAAAATCAGAGCATTTACAATTGAATTTCCCTCACTAGAACTTGTTCAAGACTTCAACGATTAAAACTGAATTTGAAGTTGGGAACACCAGCAAATTCCCTCTAATTGCCTGTGGAATACTTAACCAAATTCCTACCCTGCTGAAATTGTACCTCAGGCTCTCAAAGGCCTTCGTGAACCTGGAGAACTAAGCAATATTGAGTGAGAAGTATTTACAGGGCCTGGAAGTGCCGTCACAAGCCTGACTCACAGCAGATAACAGAGAGGCTACAGTGACCACAGAAACAGCTTGGCAAAACATGAAAATTTGGACAAAGTAAAAAAATTATGTGCGTCTATCACAGAACTATCGAAGTTGGAAGAGACCTCTAAGAGCATCAAATCCAACCATTAACCCAGCACTGCCACTGTAACCCCTAAACCAGATCACCCAGTGCCAGATCCAGACAGCTCCAGGGATGGTGACTCCATCACCTCCCTGGGCAACCTATTCCAGTGCCTCACCCTAGCAGTGAAAAAATTTTTTTCTAATATCTTATCTGAATCCCTCTGTCATAGCTTATAAAATTGGATTTCAATATAATTAAAACCAATAAAAATGAATTGAATAAAAGAACATTACATATAATTATACATGTGCATTACAGAAAATATACAATGGATTATCTACATTTATATAATAATTTTGTAATATAATTAGAAAAATAATTTTATATAAAAGAATTTACACAATAAAGTAACAGAAATTTATAATTTAATATAAAACAGTCCTTGGATTGAAAGGAACAGGATAATAGGGTTCGAGCACCATCTCTGGAAGTGGATGGGAGAAAAGGGGGGTGGGGCAGGGAGCTGCAGCACGATGACAGCCCCCTGCTCCCACCCCTCGGTCCTGAACCTGGC
>VZRN01001116.1:287440-322065 GCA_013397935.1 Dasyornis broadbenti | reverse complement strand
CTCACCTTCCCCCCTCACTCCCCGTCCCCGCGACCCTTCCCCAGCGTTGCGGCCCGGCCCCTTTCCCATAATCTCTCCCTGCAGCGGCCCGGCGGCCCTTTCCGCTCCCCTCGGCTCTCCCCCACGCCAGCCCGTCCCCCTCACCCACCGGCGACACAGGCCGCTGCCACCAGCGCCGCCAGCCCCAGGGCCCGGCCGGCCCCGCCGCACTGCCCCATGTCCGCCATGAGCTGCCGTCGGACCCCGCGGCCGGACAGACACCGCAAGCGCCCCACCCACTGAGCTGACGGACAGCAGCCCCAGCCAATCCGCGTGTGAAATTCAGAGCGGGTGGGCGGGATCAGGCAGAGCTGACCAATCGCCGGCGCAGCGCACCCCGGCCCTGTCACGCGGCTGAGCGGTCAGCTGGCCCGCTGGGGGGCGGAGTCTAAACTTGAGTGGCGTTCCCACTTGGCCAATCAGATCTCGAGAGGTCTCTGCACCATTTTCCTCCCCGCAGTGTAAGCCCAGGGGGAAGCGGCTAGGAGGCGGAGCCAATTGACAGGTGATTCAGCCAATCGAAGCTCGAGAATCGGGCTTTGCCCCGCCCACGCCGGTCACTCAGATAACAATGGGGCGGGGCGGAGCTGTGATTGACAGTTGAACTCACCATTCAGAGAGCAAGGCGCCGGCTCCACCCTCTCGGCACCCTTGTGACGAGGTGTTTCGAGTGTGAGGGGCTGAAGTGGTTTCCGTCTTTGCTCATGTCCTTCTGCTTGTCCCTGTCGGTGTCCCTGCCTTCAGTGGTTTCTTCCTTAAAGTTTGTTGAGAACATCCACAGTAACACATTCAGTGCCTGCCCCGGCCGTGCTCATCTGACTTCAGCTGTCCCTGCCTGTAATAGGAACAGGCAGGTGGTGCACGTTGCTCAGTGTGTGTTTCATATTCCTGTAATACACAATGATAATCACAATCAAGGGAGGTGTTCTGGTGAGGATCACCCGGAGTGCGGTGTCCAGTTCTGGGCTCCTCACGACAGGAGAAACATGGAGCTCCTGGAGCAGGTCCCAGCAGAGGTGACAAGGATGATGAAGGTACTGGAGCATCTCAGTGAGGAAAGGCTGCGGGAGCTGGGCCTGTTCAGCCTCGAGAAGAGACGGCTGAGAGGAGACCCCATCTATGTCTGTCAGTGTCTGCAGGGAGGGATCAGAAGATGGACCAGGCTCTGCTCCCTGGTGCCCAGCAATGGGACAAGAGGAACAGACAGAAACTGATACCCAGGAAGTTCCACCAGAACATCAGGAAGAAATTCTTTCCTGTGCAGTGACCGAGCAGTGGAACTGATTGTCCAGAGAAAGTGTGGAGTTTCCCTCACTGGAGATACTCCAGAACCCTCTGGACACCCTCCTGTGCCATGTGCTCTGGGATGACCCTGCTTGAACAGGGAGGTGGGATCAGATGACCCACAGTGGTTCCTTCCAGCCTGACCCATTCTGTGATTGATGAAGTTGTGAGTATTTCTTGGGGTCTTCGTACATTTTTAGGCTCCAGTATCTTGATGAGGCTCTCTGCAAGTAAAGGCAGACAAAACCAGGCTTTTGGGGTGAATTATCATATAGCATGGGAGGTGAAGACCTCCCAGCTCATTGTAAGTAAAACTGTGTTACGAGCAGTTCAAATTAATACTCACTCATTCCTTACTCTGTATTGTGCATCACAAAACCAGCACCACATAATATATTTTGTAAAATAAATGCAAATAATTGCTTGAGATTCTCTGATTCAGAATAGTTGTTTTCTAGCGGGCTTTTCTGTCCTGGATTCCTCAGGAAGCAATGCGTGTTAGTTCACAGGAAATCCAGCAGTACTAGGGAGTGTTTTATCTGCTTGGCTGGAGCACAGTACCTGTGTCACTTCCACATGATAAGACTGTATTTATGTGCAGAACATGGCCAAGGATTACTACCCATACAGCTATGGGTATGAGCACTTCAAATTAATACTCACTCATTCCTTACCCTGTACTGTGCATCACAAAACCTGCACTGCATAATAGCTTTTGTGAAAAATGTACTAATAAATGTTTGTGAGATTACCTGAATACTGTAGCAAAGATATGATAAAAACAGTTGTTTCCTGATGGGCTTTTCTGCTTTCAGAACAGGATTAGAAAAGCACACGGCAGAGAAGGCCTGGATCACTGAATAACAAAGATATTGAATGATTGCTTTTCAATGAGCCCAGTTGGTTTGTTCACTGAGCAAGGCATGATGATTTAAAAAAGATAGTATTCTGTCTTGTAAACTGATAATGCCTACAACATGTAAACCCGTGGGTCCTGGATTAAGATTATGTGGGTTACCTTATTATTGGCTTTTGCTCTCTCTTGGGCACTTGACTTTGCAAGTGTAATGTGCCATTTACTGGGCAGATTTTAGCATAATTTCACAAAGTTTTGCCTATCTAGGAAAACGTGGTTCCTGCACCTTGTAGTCTGAAGTACAGATGAACTGCAGGTATGCTTTGTCCTCCCCCTTACTCTCGCTTCCCTTCAGATCGTGTCTACACCCAAAATAATATGCATAGAAATAAGGCTTATTCAAAAAAGCAGTAAGTTTGTGAAACTACTTGAGGGCATTGGGTGGATGTGATTGTGTCTTAAGTGGGAAGGTAGTGGAAAATGCAGAACAGGGAAAGGACCGGATAAGGGAAGAAGTTTCTTCACCTAAATTCAGGATTTCATACAAACATGATGTGGAAAAGAAGGTGCCAGAGTGAATAAGACTGTTTTGAAGAAGTTTTATCTTACAACTGTTACTGTCTCTGTGTTTCATGGCATGCTAGCCATCATTTCAAATTTTGTACGACTCTCTTGACACTGTTTTCCATAAAGCATTCACTCTGAAAGTCATACCACAACAAAAGAGTATTGTTATTTTTTCACTTTTGCAGAAGGAATTGTATTTTTGACACTTTAGCATTCGCATTCTCATTTTCTTTTTCTGAATGCTTGGTGCTAGGAATACTATAGTTCTAGAAATATAAGAGAAATCAGAGTTCTATATTTGAATATTCTTATATTCCTTCTCTTCTACTCAAATTGCTGTTCTTCTTGAAATCACAATACAAACATGGTTTCTGAAGAATTCTCTGTCTTACATTTTCCTGTTCTCATCTTGGTTTCTTCTTTGGAAAATAATAAATAGAAGCAATAAATTTTATTGTGAAACAGTAAAGTCTCACGAACTCTGTACTGGTTTCTAGTGCCCATTGGGTATATCTGTATGTCAGTGAAGCCCAATATAAGAGAATAATACCATCACTTTGTAGGCTGGCAGAGTTCTAGCTATTTTCTCTAGGCTTAATTTAGATCCCAGCTGTGCTTTGAAGAGAGTGAGTTTTGTAATCCTGTAAGCAATACTTGTGACAAAATCTACACGCAGTAAAATTATTTTATTAAACTGATTTCATTCTGAGCTTCTGCTCAGGGCAAGTGAAAAATTGAGACAACATGCACATTAGGTCAGAAGTAATTTTTATAAAGCCATATCCTGCTAGTAGCAGTCACAAAATCAAAGTGCCAGCTGTAGGCAAAATACCAGCGTTCTCTGGCTCTTTTAGCAGTGTGCTGTGCAGAAATGTCTTCAGCAGGAATTGTTCACGTGGCACTTGGATGCTGTCTTTGCCTTGAGCCCTGTCTGTACCAACAGCGTTATGGGTGACATGATGGTAGAAGAGGGAATATGAGGAAAAGGCTGAGTCAAAGAGCTCACCAGAGGTCTAAACTGGACTGCTGTATTATCACCGGATTTCATTGTGTCACTACTAAATCTAGTCTGGTTTCTAGCAGAGTAATTGTCTCAACCATCATTTCCAAAATGATGCTTTAACTGGAAAATGTTTGCCTGGCTGCTGTGATGACCAGGCCAGTTGTATCCTACAGGAAAGAATGAAATCCGAGTGCCAGGTGCCACTCAGAGTTACCGGCTCCAGAATCACATCGGGTGAGCTATGCCCTTTTTGGTACTAGGCTTTACAGTCTCACAGGTAATTTGTGCACAGAAGTTCAGCACAGGATTCTAAAATAAAATTGAGCAGAGAAAACTCTCTTTTCTGTGATGTTTTCTGACCATGACACATTGATGGAACGTGAATAAACAGTTTAGTTAGTTGGGCAACCCCTGTCCTGGTGTGGTGCAGGAATGGCACAAGAAGACTGTGTTGGGCAGTTAGTTTTGGGGCTGCTGACATTCTGGGAGGTGAGAGATGAGACAGTTGTGCCTGGCATGGTGATTTATACTGGGTGTAATTTATACAGGTCTCATGTGAAAAGTTGTTGGTCCTTGCTGCTGAATTGCTTTGTGGTTTCCTCTCTTGTCCCCATTTGCAGACTCCATCTATGTAAGCAGAAACAGTTGTTTTTGCAAATGTGGATAGCAAGGCTAAATAAATCAGAGACAGTGCAAATAATTTCTAAAGGACTCAAAAACTACTCTCAAAAACCAATAAAAAACCACACCCAACCCATTGTAACTGAGCTAAATCTTAGACTGTGTCAGGGCTAATTTCATGAGGACTCAAATAATAAGCAAAATGTGAATTTTGACCTCTCTAAAAGGTGGATTTGTCTTCCATATTTCTTTGTGAAAGGAGAAGTGCCTTTCTCTTTTACTTCTGTCAGTCAATAGCTGTCTTAAAGAGGATCGCCAGCTTTGTCTCTGTAGGACTGAACTACGGTTACAGCCTCCAGATATGCACAAGAAGCTCATTTTAGGGTTCCTTTTGCTAGGTTATATATGCACATCACATAAAGGAGACTATGCATGTCTCTCTGCATATCAGTACAAACATCACAATGTCAAAAGTGTGGTCTTGTGATGCAGCTCCTGTAGAGTTTTGGCATCTTCTAGCAGTTCTCACCATGACCTTGTTTGTGACTTTGCCAGCACCCTTGGGCTCCCTGGAGGTGAGAGTGTCCCTGTACACGTGTTTTGTCAAAGGCAGTGCCAGTCCTGCAGAGTTTGCAGTGGCTGGACCCAGAGTATTGATGAGGCGACTGATTCACCTGAACTCATACAGCAGATAGTGGGAAGACAAGGAGGACCTTTCCTCTGTGACCTGTACTTCAGCCTCTGCTGCCCTCTCAGCCCCTCTCTCTGCCTTCAGTGATCACAGCTGATTTTTAGAAATATATTTTTCATTTTGTTCTGGAACACAGCACTGCAGTCTGCTGAGACTTTAATGTTGATGTAACAGTTCTGAGGAAGATGGTCATCTGTAATTCACTTAATTTTAGTAGTTTCAAAGTCATGTTAATCACTATCTTTTACTTAAGTCTGCTTAATCAAAACGCATTTTAATGTATTTTAATGTCATTAAAGATAGGAGGTGAGTATGGTTTTAAGGGTAATTGATATAATTAAAGGTATCTAGCTTCTCTATGTTGATGTTGTAGCACTGATGAGGAATGAAGTCTGTGAGAAAGAACCCCTGAAATTGAGAATAGTAATTATGATATGTGTGTGTGTGTGATGCGTATGAATGCAGTTGATTCGTGCGTTTCATTTTCCTTCACCTTCTCCTAGTGATTTTGGCAGTGAGGGCTGGAACAGCCGCCCCGGCAGGTGGGAACGCGCATCCCCAAACCTGGGCGCTTTGGCACCATCGCGTGGTCGAAGCTGCGGCTGCAGCCTCGCTATGTTTGTGTCGCATCCTCGGACCGAAACTTAAAGGAAGAGCAAACTTTTGGGAATACTTCATCTGCTTTCCCCTCTACAGGTTCCCATCGTATCCCACTACCCACCCTTTCTGGGAAACAGTGGCTAAGAGCATCCACGGAGTGGGTGTCAGAAACTGAGTCAGAACAAGTGTGGACGCCCACGAGATAAAGCTCTAATGTGTGTGTCTCAAACACTGATAGCCAGATGGCTGTGGAGCCAGCCAAGGATTTTTGGTAATAACCGGCAAGGACTCTGAAAAAGAATAGTATGTGGCTGGAGAAGGGGCCCTGCTGTGGTAGGGCAGCACTTTCCTGGGACCAACGCCCTTGTTCTGGCTGCTGGAGATAAGCACAACACAGTGCAAGCACAGGAATGAGTCTGAGAAGTGGGTATGGACTGTAGGGGGGGGATCAACACCACTGAAGACCCCCAAAGCCTGTGAATCATTTCCAGAAAGGTCTAGAGGAGTGGACAGTGCATGATAACTAATTTGCTTAGAAAGCTAGAAAGTTATCTCTAGGGCAGGGAAAACTTACCTATAAAAAGATACAAAGCCTGGTGTACTTGCACCACATGTGCATCCCAGGACCCTGGACACAACAGCTGGATCAGTGCTGGAGCCAGGACTGGTGGTCATTCTTCCTCTTTTTCTTTTCTTTCTCTCTCCCTCTCTTTAATTCATCTCTCTCTTTCTCTCCTCCCTTTCACCTTATCCCTTTTCTAAAACCTGCTGCACATACTAAAAGGTCAAGGGCTAACACACCAATTTCCATGCCAAGTGTGTAGTTTGCTAAAAAGCTTTGTAAGCTTTTGCAGACTTTTTTTATTCCTTTCAACCACAAGCATCTACAAATCTCGAGTGTTCCCTTAAAGAAGGAACTTCATAACAAGGAAACACTAACTTTTGGTGTCAACTGGGATGAAACTGGTATTTGCTGTTTCCTTCCAGGTCAACAAAGAATTTAAGTTATTCTATCCCACTTGTTTGAATTTACATGGTTTCATAAGAGGTAAGAAGGCAATTCACTACAATTTATTAGCTTATTATGAGGGAACTTTCCCTCAGTAGTGCCAAGCTAAATCTTACAGACAATCTGCAAAACCTCATAAGCTGCACTGTGAAGAGATTAGCACACTTTAGCTGACAACACTTGAGGCATCTCTGTTCCTAATTCTTGTTAAAGACTGAAACTGGTACCTTAGTCATCCAAAAGTTAAAAGATGAGCAAGCGCATTATCCCATTCTGGATGCAAGAGCAGTACCACGAACGTTATCCCTTCTCTGGCACAACTGCTTAATATTAGCATCAAAACCCAGCTTGAGCTTGTAGGTATAGGCCTGTCAGCCACTTGTCACACAGTAAGTGGGGAAGTGACTCTCCAGCAGGTCAGAAACTCGGCAATAACTACCTGTGTCTGTACTCAAATACAGCTGTGACAGTGGGGCAGGGCTTTGGCTTCATTCCAGTGAAGGGTAGAGGTAATTTACTCTTTCTCCATAGCTATTAGGTTTAAGAGTTGGCTTCTGAAATTTGCCTTCATCACTTCTCCAGCTGAGAAGGACAAAAGTGGTCTTTTATACTTTTGGTTAATGAGGCCTCTCTGCTGTGACCTTTTGTGTTTTGCAGCCCCACAAACCTAATATCCTGTTGTGACTACTCAGCCTTTCTGGAAATGCACTTCTTCTTCCAGTTTGAGAAGATTTAGGATGTGGTGAGAAAGACAGAGAGTTAAATTTTACATTCTTCCCCCTATAGCTGAAGAGATTTAATTGAAGTTCACCCAGGGGAGAAGTCACTGCCAGCAGATAAACACCTTAGCTTGCTGTTTCTACTAAAACGGTTAACAATGGAGTAGTTAAGACTTAAAATATAATTTGTTGTCATTAAGCTTTTATGTTATCTCCATCCTGAGCTCAATGGAAGCTCCTGTTGAAGAGTTAAGGTGCTTTAGATATCTCCTATATTCTATATACTGAAAGTAATCATTGCAACAATTAGTGTGAAGATTGCTGAGCAAAGCTTATAGCTTCTTGCTATTGAGAGCAGTGGTGGCATTCCTGTTCTCCCACAACTGTCCCACAACTTTGGTTATCCCCCAAACCTTTGTATTGCGTGGGCTGTTGGTCTTCTCTCAGTTTACTGAAAAAAAACCCTCAAGTTGAGCGTCACTGCTCAGTGATCAGAGCTCTGTGAGCCAGGTCGTGGTGTGGCTGTAAGAACATCGATGTTGCTCTCAATAGCGAGGCAGGAGCTGCTGGCTGGAGGTGGAACCACCTCAGCACCAGTGCAGGTTCGTACCTGTGTTAAGTGATTATGTACCCACAGCTTTAAGCAGGGTTTTCTTTTCTGTGCCCTTCAATTTAGACTTTCAGATGAGGCACCCAAATACAAACATACTGACCATTGAAAGTTAATCAATGTTAATCACACTTTCTTTAGTGGCAGTGCCAGTTCCACTCAAACACAGTTGTGCTGCGTCCTGGGTCTCATTTATTACTGATATTGCTGTCGAAGGACATAGCATGCTTGAGAGCTAAAGGGATGGCATTGTAAGAGTTAATATCTGTAAGGCCAAAGACGGAACTTCAGGGAGATAGCAAGGCTGTTTTTGATAATAAACCATATGAGAAAATGACCCTTTTTCCCATTGCATCTTACTCTGTGGAATTTGAAACCACAGTGTAGCTGCATACACCTTGGGGAGGATATAGAAGGATACAGCATTTCAACTTCAAGCTACAGAGAGTCTTTTTCTTTGTCTCATTTAACAATTTCTGTAAGTATGTTTTGGTGTTTGCTTTGGGTACCTTCCCTAGTAGTCTCTCAAACTGATTATAGACTTGCTCAGCTGATTTCTGTCTCTGTTTTCTGTCTGTCATTGGGTTATTGGAGAGCTGTTGTCAGATTTAAAACAACCATTGTAAGGGTCCCCTGTGTTAAAAAAAAAAAAAAAAAAATTGAAAAAATACCTGTTCATAAAGTGAAAGAGAGAAACTGGTCAGAAGGGCTCTGAGCTGTGGGTGAGGAAGCCGCCTGAGTAATGGAAAACACAGGGCTTTGTCTGTGCAGTTGTGTGAAAGGGCTCTCCAAGCCAGTGTGGACTTGGGATAAGACAGATAACCTCAGTGGGGTTGATGGAGTTTACCTTTCAGTGGCTTGAAATGAAATACAAAGGTGATGCATGAAATGTATTGTTCTCATAATCTCTATGAAATGTCAAACAAAAATGTCTTTCATATATTGGCACAACAGAAGCTGGGAATCATGCAGGAAGAAATAGAGCATTGAAGTAAACAATTCAGTTTCTCGAACTATGGGAATGGAAAAGAAAAAGTTGTAACCTGGAATACTGAGGGAAGGGATTAGAAAAGAAAACCACCAAAAAACCCCAAACAACCTACTTTGTGAGTGGGTAAAAGATGCTTTAGCTTGACCTCTCTGTTTAAATTTTGCTTTATCTATTTCTTAAAAAACCCAAACAAAACCCAAAAACTACAGTAAGGCCTGGGAAAACAAGAACCTTGCTGATAGAAGGTTACTTTTTTGGGGACCCTACTCCTATTTTTATGTATTCTTATCATGGATCTGAGACTGTGGTACATTTGCAGAATTCAGTGTCTTTTTCTTTTCTTGAATCTCTATACCATCCTTTCTTGAAACACATTAAAACTATTTACCTCCTTATAAACCATTTGATGTACAAATGAAACCCAAAGAACTGCTCCATCCAATAGGAGCAGTGTAGAAATGTCATAAGTAATCCTAAGTCATAAAAGAGCCTTATAGTATTTCCCTGAAGCAGCTCAGCTTCTCACTGCTGCTTGCCCCAGCCAGTCAGCCTCGACTAAAAATCAGAAAAATCACTTTCTCTTGACATTGAACAAAGAACTTCGTTCAGTTAAAGGTTGCCCCCAAAACTACACAGTCTCTTTCTCTGGAAAGCTTGTGCCTAAGACATTCTTGTGTCAATAGACATGACATTCCCGCATAGTGATGCTGCGGTGACACTGCATGGCACTGTACTGAACCTGGCTCTTAAAAAAGGACATTGTTGTGTGAATAAGGCATAGTACTTGTCCCAAACACAAGAGCTCATGAAACTCTTGCTATGATGCTTCCAGGTTAATGCTCTGGAACACTGCAGTGATTTTTAAAAGCTGTTGTGGTGTTAGTTAATCTACAAATTACTTGGTCTGAGATGGCATTTTTGTAAAACTTATGTAATAAAAATTAAATAATGATAATGTTTTTTAAAGCAGAGATATTAAAAGTGCCCTATTCTGCAGACCAAAGTAATAATATGTTGGGCAGCGTCAAAGCATTAAACAAGACGGTTTGCATCATTAACACTAAACGAAATGACTTAACAAGTCAATAATGATGAGAATAAACCCAAGTTATCATACAATACAGTGTTTTAAAGCCCAGAAACAAATTTTCTGAAGCAAATAATTTTCCAATAAAACTAGATGGAATTTAAAGGGACATGTTTTTCTGATTATTGAATGCAAGATCAGTTAAATACTATTTTGCATGTTCAGTGTACCGTATGTATGATCTTCATAACATCCTAGTGAAGCAGAAAGGAAGAGAGAGCAGTGCTTTATTTTGTAAATCAGGCAAATGAAGAAATTACATCAGGAAGACTGGAAAAATTTTTGCATCATTCTGAAGTCCATGTGGTAGTTACATCTTTAAGTGCTGTTTTTTCTTTATTTTTTGTGTCTGCAGAAAGCCTTTACACCCTGTGTTCCATAAAGAAAGCTATGAACAGAGCAGTGCTTATTAAAGTGGGGGCTATTTTGGAACCGACGGTGTTCCACTATGGAAATTTTAGTTTTTGCAGTGTGATATGTATGTGTGTTGGGCTTTACAGCTACAGACAAGATGGTAAGATTCGTTCTCCTCAAAGATTTGTCTAGGGCAAGGATGGGAGATATTTGCTGTTGGCTGGTTTTGATCTGTGGCTTAATTTCTTGGGGTGGGATTCTTTTCATTGTTAGGTGAGGAAAGCGGTAATGGGGCTAGACAGGTCTCTGACCCTCAGCAAGGAAAAGCCCATCCCTGGGCTAACAGGATGCTGGTCAGATTAACATGCTTCTCATTTTTGCTTCCTATCTGCATGCATAGCTACAGTCCCGGGAGCTAAATATTTTTCAGATCCAAGATTTATTACTCTTGCTCTGGAAGATAATTTTCCATGTGCTGCTAAAGAGTACAGGATGGCACAGATGAACCTGAGAGATTTTATCAGACTCATTACTGCAGAACCTGCACACAGCGTTCTCAGACGCTGAGAATATATCTCACTATACTAATTCTATCCTTTTGACATTCTTGTGCTTTTAAAACAAACCACTCACATATGTGAAGCCCAACCAAATTCAGCCATGTCAGTGCCAGGCCTTCTTCAGTGACTTCAGTAGGTTATATTTAGCATTTGACTGCTATAAACCATTTTCTCCTCCAAACTCTGATCAAGGAAAACAGTGGTATAATTATGAGCATCTGTTAAAGTCCGTGGTGTAACCCCACAACATCTTCAGGAGCAGGAAGGTAGGGAATACTTCTTTTTTTCTTACTAAAGTAATTTTCTGAGGGAAAAAAAGAAATATTTTGGCTCATTCCTAGAAGAGAAAAATGGGAATAGATTGAGTATTGTGGTTTCTTGGGTCAAGTAAGTAATAAATCCATGCAAAGAAGTACCTGAAAAGACCCTTGGGAAGTTTGTGGATTATACTTGCCTGGGGTTAATTTTTATTTTATATTTAACTTTACATTAAGAACTCGTTTAATGTTTTGCTGAACTGGTGTTCCCATCAGATATTATTTCTCTCACAACACATTGCATTTAAAGGTATTTTGAGACAAACTCCTCACAATTCCCGAAACTCCTCCAAGCACTGTTCTTACATGATTTTACTGATTTTGATTGCTCATCACTTCCTTTTCACAGCAAACCCCACCCTCCTTTATTGTTCGCCAGAAAATGCCCCAGAGTCCTTTCCCCTGACAGAAACAGGACTTAGAACATAATGGATGAAGATTCTCGTCTCTCTTTAGCTGCTGTGGTGTGGGCAATGGGCTGCTCCATCCTTCTGCTGGGACATGACTTTATCAGAACAATTCCAGTGGGGAGAGTTTGGAGTTATTTCTCTTGCTGCAGTGGAAATCCCTGTGCTGGTGGTGACTTTCTTTGCAGAGAAGTCCCAGCAGAAATTGCCTGTTTCCTGTGAATGGGTTCAGACCATAAAATCTTTTTCTTTCTAGTGTCTTTCTCTGCACTGTCATCATGATGCCAAGCACTTTTCCCACTTCAGCTATAAGGTGAGGCTGCAGTCTTTCTCTGAGGGGCCTAAGAACCGCAGAGGTGGATTTGGGCAAGGCTGGGGGCTTGTCTGTGATGGATGCTCCTTGCAGCCGAGTGGAATGGTGCTCCATTCTCTAAGGTCACGGATGCAAGCAGCAACATTTCAAGCAAATAGAGAGGACTAAAAGCAAAATTAAAACTAATATGAAAAACAAAGCTTTAGAAAACATGTTTCCCACATGAAATTTGGCCATTTACTGTGTTTTAGTCTATTAATTTATGTTTTCTCAAAGACACATCAGACACCTACACCACCAACCCCTACAGCTATGGCATTTTCTTTCTTATTACAGGGCGAGCTCTGAGTCAGGCCCTAAAGGTCTGAACCTGCTCTTGCCTGTCTTTAAAACAAAATGATAGATCAGTTGTCAGCAACAGAACAAAACAACTGGAACTTTTGGAGATCTCTTTCCATCCTGAGTTAATCTTCCAGAGGTGCTCAGCTCCTGCTGGTGCTTGCCCATTGTGGTCAATGCTTTCATTGCAGTGCCTGCACTCTTCATATTTTGGTGATTTGTTGAGTGCAGTTGAGCTTGATTTTGTAAATGCTTTTAGGATCTTGGAGCATTGTTGGACAGCCTTCAACAGCATGTATGTGACAGCATGAGCATCTGGAGGGTTTGTGTGCAGATAAAGCATCTGTGATGTTGGGAAATCACTGCAGTGTTTTTGCCAAGCTGAAGTTGAAATGTCCATATCTAATTGAATGGCAGCTTTTGAATCACAAACTGAAACTTTCCATGCTACAACACACACATGGATCTTATGGCAGAAAGAATAGTTTCCAAATCAACACAGGGAAATTATGCAGCTAACTCCCTAGCACAATTAGAGAGTACTAAAGGCATGTGAAAACAAAAGTCATTTTTAAAGCTAACAAAATAATCACAGGTTGAGGTTTTCCACAGCTTTATAAAATGAAGCCAAGGATCATTTCAGTGCCAGGTAAAAGATTCAGTCCATAAAAAGCAGCTGTGTTGTGCTACTTTGCACAAAACAAATAAGCCAGTAAAGTAAAGTTTTACAGGACATGGTTATACCAGACTCAACATGCCTGACAGAGAGGCTCTACTAAAGAAAAAAAAAAATTTTCTTTTCTAAAAGAACTTGTGTGTTTCCATGCTCTAAGGAAGATGATTTAAGGGTGGATGTCTTCTTGGTTATGCTGCAAGTTCAATGATCTGAGAGACAATCTAACTGGAGAGACTGCAACTGCATGTCAGCTGATGGATGAAGCTGATGTAATTAAATTCAGGTCATCACAATGAGTAAAAAGAGTTTCATTGAGATAAATAGTGTCTGCATACCTCAGTCTTGTGCACTGTTGATTATACATCCCCTAAAGTGCTAATACCAGCCCTTGTTCTAGCTGGAGCTCTATGGAGTGACTGAAAAGGCAATCACACTTAAAAATTGGACACCCTTGGTGAATTAGCAATGGTTTGCCCACAAATCATCCATGAGAGCTTTCTGCAAAGTTCCTGGCCCTTTACAACTTCTGTCCACAGAATACTGAAGTTTGAACCTGTTTGGTAGAAATGGGGAATGTGGGGAAGAGTTTCAGGAAAAACTGCACTTAAAATCCAAGTTTACTTTAACTTCAGTGCTTGCAGTTCTCCTGCATTTAGGATGGAAAAATGGGGAGACTCCAACGTCTATCTGGCTGTTGTGAGTGCTGAACAACAATCAGGGCTCATTCTCAAGCTCCTCAGCGCTTTTGGGCTAGTCAGACTGGCAATGGGGAATTCTCAACACACCAAGGGAAATGAAGTTGGAGATGGAGAAACTCCTCTCTCCCGGCACTTAGCTGGCTCCAGCCCTGCAGGGGTGCTGTCCAGTTCCCACAAGTTCAAGCACTCGGTGATGAGAGAGGCTGGGTGAGGGCCAGCATCATCCGAGAATCAACACAGGCTGACTAACATCCCATCCCATCCCATCCCATACCTTCTCCTGGGCCTGACATATTTTGGAACAGGGAGAAGTCTGGCCCCCTCCTCAGAAGGCTCATGTCACTTCTTCCATGTCCTGGGTTGGCTGAGTCCCTCCCAAGTGAGCAGGCAGGTCAGCTTCGCACACTGCAAGCCATTTTCTCTGGGTTTCTCGGAGAGAGACTGTGATTCAGCTGAATTCAAAGCAGCTGGATAGTCAAGAAAAAACATTTCTTCTTGTCCCTTGTGTTTGTCTAGATCTGGCAGTCAGTGTTTTAGCACATTATTATCTTTTAATTCCTATAGTTATTGGGCATTGTCCAATTCATAAAATGCAGACTTATTTGGATCTGGGTTAAATATGATGAAATCATGAAGAAAGACAGCTGAGGGGAAAGGTTCTCATTTTTCCTAAACTCTAGGTAGTTATTTCAGGTTTGGAATAAGCATTTCAGTTGATTCTGTTGTTATTATTCCAAGTGTTGTGGGGGTGGGGAAAAGAGTTTTGTTGGGCAATTCCACACAATTTATTTTATTGCAATTAATGTAAAATTTAAAGTCTTTATGCTGGTGCTGAGAAATAAAGAAAACTTACAATGGTGGAAAATACCACTTCCCTCTGTAAAAGCTCTCCTTCCCTGCCCCATGCTATCCCCAGTCCCCTCTGTGCATACTTCAGCCCCTTGATGAGACAATGGACATCACAGAAGAAGGTGGCCACTGTGTGGTTTTTCCTTTTCTTTCACTGCTCCTTGTTTCCCTACTCAAATGCTCTGACAAGGTTCCTCCATGGGCCACAGTCCCCACAGGGCTGTACCTGCTCCCGAGATTCTTCACTCCTGCTCCAGCCTCTCCTTTTTCCTCTGCCCCTGCTTTGCCCTGGATCAGTCTCCTCTTGTTTCTCCCTTTTCTCCAATGTCTCTCCTGCTCTGGTGTTTGTCTTGCTCCTGCTTGTTCCGTGGCAGCTCTGGCATCCCTCCTTCTCTGGCATCTCTCCTTGTTTAGTGGCCACCACCTTTCTTAAATATGTTTCTGCAGAGGCACCATATGCTCCTCTCACTGATTTGCTCTTGGGGCACCCATGGGTCAGTGCTGGCTGTTGCAAAGCCATCTGGAAATGTCTGTGACCAGCACAGGGCTGCCCCTCATCTCCCACACAGGTCACCCCTACAGCCCCTTCTCCTTACAGTTGTGCCCAGTATAGCAAGTCATTCCAATTATATCTGTATTTAATGTATATTACACAGATCTATGTGAGCACATTCATTCTCTTCAAGTGCATCTGGCTATGGTGCTCAGCACCTTTCAGAGTTGAGCCCTGAGTGAAAATCATGGTGATTGTAGCAATTCTGGCTAATAATTTATCTTGCATGTACACATACTTACATACTTTATTTTCTGGCAAAGAAACCTGGGAAGTATCCATAAATAAGAGCAAATAAATTAGAATATGTAAAGCAGTTTAACACAAATGTGAGTATTTTTGAGATTTGGGGAAGCATGGCTAATTTTCAACAGTAATTTTTCACAATCTAACTTCTGCATCTGTTCAGGAATTTAAAAGGCAGTGAGCATCGCTGACATTTCTAATTTAAACAACAATAAGAAATGTATCATATGAATATATGTGT
The DNA here is from genome assembly GCA_013397935.1 of Dasyornis broadbenti. Classification (NCBI taxonomy): domain Eukaryota; kingdom Metazoa; phylum Chordata; class Aves; order Passeriformes; family Dasyornithidae; genus Dasyornis; species Dasyornis broadbenti. Next base: position 306,435 of record VZRN01001116.1, on the reverse strand, counting down.
TTTTACATACATATGAAAGACCAGTTTATAAGGTGGAACTCTGGTTTATTTGATCAAATCAGACTCCAATCTCGATGTTGAACACAAGCCAAATTGCTAAGTCCATATGTAAATAAATACCTAAACTATTTATGGGTGATGAGGTACCTGGATACCAGACATTCATTCAGCAAACCTTATGACCTGCTCTCATCTCCCATTCCTGGAAGTCTCTTTATAAGTTCCAGTGATCCTCTCTGGTGTCCTCTTTTCTCTACTTGGATTATGGCACAGTCTAGGGCATGGCTGTATCTGACAAGAAAAAATGAGTTTGTGAGACCTTAATGATGGCAAAAAGTCATAAGCTATGTGTGTGCCCCACATGCTCTTTATTTTACAACTATATATTTCAAAGCTTTTATCTTTTACTGTTCCAAGGTGGGTATAAAAAGTTAGACCTGCAGAAGGGCATAAGCTACCACAAGGCACTTTAGGTGATTAAGTCTGATGTTTAGAGCCTCAGCCAGAAAGTTGAAATGAGACAGTATTACCACCATTGCTGCTCTTCACTGCAGCACTGTGCTCCTGCACATGGCACTGGTGTTCACCTCACCCTCCCTGTCTGTGTGGGCAGCCAGGGAACAGCAGGCACCCCAGGCAGTCACCAAACCACTGTTCCCTTCCCTGGACATCACCCTTAGAAAAACCAGCTTGGTGATGCTGTAATTCTTGAGGTACCTGACACTAGCTCACGGCATTATCTATGCCACTATAAAGTGGAGTTCAGTACCTGCCAGAATTCCTGAATATTATCACCTGAGGCATTTAAGTCCTCAAATCATCTACCTTAGAAACATAATATAATATACATATATGAATACATGGGGTTTTTAAAACTCCTATAGATGTAAACTCCTATGGCCCTGCTCATTGAAGGGAGGTTGGATGACCTTTAAAGGTGCTTTCCAACGCTAACTATTCTGTGAGTCTGTGATTTCATATCTGCTGTGGTGGAGGCTGTTGCATGCAAAGCTAGCACAGCTCTATTGTCCCAAAATAGCCCTTCTGCATGCTGTTACTTATTTTAGGAACGCATATGGCCTCTCTTTCTTTAGCATCTCATCATCTCACAGTCCCTGGGAGACTTCTTTGCTATTGTCTCCCATTTTGCACATGGGGGACTGAGAAACAGAGATGGGGTGACTTAAAATAGTGCGAGGCACTTTGCTTTCCCAAGGAGGAGTTCTGCAGATAGTGCAAGTACTGCTCTCGTGCCTCTGGTAGGATAAGGAATGGACCCTGGCCTTCCTGAGTCTGAACTTGCTGCTTAACTTCTTGAGCGCACTTTCTTGTGACAAGCCATTCTTTCATTTTAAACATACATCAGTGCTAGCCAGCAGACACCTTCGGAGTAATTTTTGCCTGGAGGAAAAGAATTAGCTTTAACAGATGTATTGCAGGAAAAGCATCCTAGTTGCCCTGATTAATTCCAGTGTAGAGAGTAATAGACCCTTCCTGACTAAGAAGCAATAGGCAAATCATTCCTCCTCAACTCCACATACATTTTCAGATGAATCTTTATAAACATTTGAATTCCAGATGAAAAACCTTGATCCCATCTTGGGCCTCCCATCTTTGGCCTTGCACTGGAGTGTCAGCTCCAAAAATGGTGTTCTGCCTTAGGCAATCTGACTTGGGGAGCTATAGACCTAATGAAGCACAGGACCAGCCAGGAATTTTGACCTCTCCTTCCCCTTCCTTCAAGGTCCAAGGGGCCCCAAGCTCTTGCAGAGCTCTCTGCTCTGATGTCCCATTCCCTTCCTAGCAGGACAGCTGCAGAGCTCTCCGTGGAGCATGGCCCCGTGGGTGTGTGCACTTTCCTCTTATCTTTCTGTGAGAAAACTGCAGCTCTGGTTGGCAAGTGCTGGCCAGGGGCCTGGTGCTCCAATTCCCTCCTTTTGTGCACCAGGGACCTGGCCTGCTGCTACATTCTCACATTCCCCAGGCAAAAGAGGGCTACTGGCCTGGGAGAAAATGCTGGCCACAGACCTGGCTTCCAAGGCCTTTTCTATGAGAGAAGATCACCTGAGGCCAGGTCAGTCTTATTCTGAATTAAAAATAAGATCTAGAAAGCACGGGCTTATTTATTTACAAGTAGTCTAAAATAGACTCCTTTGGATATGTGTAGCACTCCCATCTCTGTATCAGAAAGCACTTTGTTAAATATTGAATTAATTAAGCTTAAGAAACACTCCAGGGATACAGAAGTATTATTACCCATATTTTAAAGATGAGGAAATGGAGACAGAAAGAGGATAAAGGACTGGTGTGTGAACACAGGCTGAGTCACTTGTAAACTCAGAAATTAAACTTAAATTCAAGTTTTTGTATCCTTTCTCTCTTGCAACTAGAATTGGCTAGAAAATGGCAGTTTTCATCTGTGAAAACATATACACTTTCTATTACAAATAAATTAGGTCAGAACGTTTTATGGACTAGAATATACCTAAAATTTTGTATTATAATCTCCATAAACATCATTCAGTTCTTTGGTATCCATAAATCTGAAGTGCGTGTTGTTGTCTAGGTGGTGACAGTTAAAGTACAATTTTCCCTGGTTCTAAATAATAGCACCATGTTCCTCATAGTAAAAACAAACCAGATAAAAGTTTATGTAGGTCCAGAAAATTCAATTAACACCTGTCAATGGTGAATCTAAGAACAATGGATGCTTATTTGTTCTTATACCTTCAATTTCTAACTTGCTTACTTCCCAAGAGGTACCTTCTCCTAATGACTTTCCTTGCTTATGTTTCAAGAATTACACTAAGCTCTTTTTGGCTTGCTTATCGTTGCTCATAGTAAAAATCCCCAGGGGCATATTAATTAAAGCTAGAAAATGAAAGTAAGTTTCCAGTTATCCCAGCTAGGAGGTTCTGGAAAAGTGTCCCAGGAAAAGTGGTGGTGGCAGCAAATAATTTCTCTTGACTGTTCCAGGTAATTTTATGGAAGAGATTTTTTTGATGTGGTTTCTATGATAAAGAACCTCAAATTCAATGAACCATGAGATCTTTTCTACTCCAATGATGTTAACAGAAAATGTTGATAAAGCAAGAGTTGGGATAGAAGTTAACTCATTTTCTCAGATCAGAGTTTTCTCAGGTGTCTTGGGGTGTGGCGGTGAGCAGCTGCTCTCCTCTGTAAAGGGGATAGATACATCTAAACCGTGGGATCCAAGGACAAGTCCTGAATGCTGGACTGCCTTGACTATGTGTGGAGGGCAGATATGAAAGCTCCCCTCCCTTCCCAAGCCCTGCATGAGCCCTGGCTTCCATGGGCACTGGGGCAGGAATTCATGGTGCTCCTGAAGAGATCCCTTGGGAGCAGCTGGGGGATCACAGTGTGCTGGTTTGCTGCATGAGGAATGAGAAAATACCATTTTTGCACAGTCTCTGTTCTGTACTGCTTCTATACTTGAAGATTTCTCACTCTTCGAAACCCAGAGAGAACACCTGTCAGATTAACATTTGGGAGCATGAGCAATATAGGCGTTGGTGAAGTTAGGTTCAGTGTCCAAAAGCAAGACTTAAGATTAAAGAGAACAGCGTAAGGACCAATGATGTTTGAATCTTTAAAAATAATTATTGCCTTAGAGATCTCCCTTTTCATTTTGCTAATTAATTGATGTCCTTCCACTAATGTGTATATAGAAATAAACCACATATCAAAGTAAAGATTAGGAGATTATTACCTGTTTTAACATCAGTTCTGAAAGTATTAATTTCAGCTAAAAAAACTTCTACTTCATTAGCTTTGTCCATTTGACTTAGCCTAATGTTAGAATGAAGTTGGTCCATGCAAGTGACATCATTCTATAATCAGACTTTTACTGCTTTAAAATTAATTTCAATTAACTGTTGGGAAAAATGCTTTTTAGTGTTGTCTTTAACTGTGGAAGTATTTCACTCATGTTGAATTAGATATCTCAATTAGAAGAGAAAGCATTGCCAAATGAGTTGGATTGTGGGCTAGACCCAAATTGTAAAATATGGATTTGAATCCAGATTTTAAATGCTAGAAAGTGTCACGTTCCTGTCTTCATACAAAATCTATTAATTTGTGGCTCTTAAAGGGGAAAAAATTATGCTTATTGTGAAAGCTATCAGAATCTGACCCAAGTGGTCCGGCTTCAGAATTTGATCCAACATGTTAGAAAAATAGGTTCCGTGCAAAATGCAATGCCAGGTTTAAATGTACCAAAGGTTTGAAAGTTTTTTGTGTAATGTTTGGGGTTTGAATCTAACCCTATGGGTCCATTAGTAAATGGTTTAACTTTACAGTTTCAGGACCATCTGTGTTGTGGTGAAGGGTAGCTAAAGGCAAAAAATGACCTGTATTAATCTAAAGTTCAAAGCCTGAAATCCGCAAGTAGGGGAGAGGAAAGATGTCGTTTTCTCCATGGTAACATGGATGTGTATGCACCTTTTCATCTGTGAAATAGAGAATGGCTTTAAATGCTTTGGAGAATCCTCCCTACTTTGGGAACGTTAGGGCTTTCTTTTTGGAACAGTGGGTGCAGATCCGTTGATTGAACCATCTTCCACCATTTCTCATTGTTAACCCTTCATAGCTTCAATTCATGTTGGGGGTGTAGAAGCATCTCCCTCTGAGTCACTTGACACTTTCTTCCCAGCTGGTAGCTTAGGTAGCTGAATGCTCCAAAAGTAAATATAATTTCTCCAGCTAGCTGACCTTTCCCTGCACGAGATCATAGGAGGGACCATGCTGTTACTCTGCATCCTGAAACTCAGTGAAATATCCTTTTATCATATGGTGAGGGCAGGATCATCAACACTTCATTTTATTTTGCAAATAATTCCACCTCTTATGTGCAACTTTCTCTGAAACGAAACCAATTGTTGATGTTCAACTTGGCAATTTGCACATGGAAAGCAATAAAGACTTACTGGTAAATTTGGATGAAAAGTTTATGTTATATACGCTGTGTTGTGAAACAAACATCATGGATCTTTATGCACTCTGTTTTCTTTTGTTCTGTAAGGTCTTGAGCCACAGTACTGCATGCTAAAGAAACTCAGTAGTTTGTGAGCACAATGTATTTATTTATGCTGGGTAAATGTGGTGGTGCTTTTGCAGTTACTTGTAGTTATTTTGTGTTTCTGTAAACCAAGGCATCTGTGAATACAGCAACTCACCTACATCAGGCAGACAGGCAAGAGCAAGAAGATCTTCCATTCAGGGTATCTGATGGCTTTTTTTCTGAAATAACCCTGCAGTCTACTGGAATTTAAGCTTGGCTGGCATTCGTGCTCATTCCCAGCAGAGGAGATGCTATCACAAGCGTTGTTTCCAGCAGCATTAGCTGGCAATGCTGCCTTGTAATCTCCTCCCTGCAGCTCAGGCTCCCTTTCATTATGCCCCGCCAGGTACCTTCTTGAAAATCCTGGTTGTGCTACTCTTGATTCCTTATTTGCAATGAGCTGGAGTAAAGCTGCTGGCCAAGGGGAAGCCTTGGAGCTTTCTGGAGTCAGGGGTCCAGAGACCAGACATCCCAGCAGTGCCATCAAGTCATGACAAGAGGCTTGGCATGGACACTGCCTTGGGTTATTCTTCATTTATGCCAAATCTGTTCCAAGAGATGGCTGGCTCCCTCACCACACTCTGGGAGCCGGCCACTTGGAGAGTCATTTCAATAAAACCACATCATCTCTTTTGAGGGGAATATTCCAGCTCATTGGCTTTTTGGTTTGAGAATTCAGCTGTTACTTCCGGATTCTCTGCCTTCAAAGAGCTATGGGAGATGGGCTGGTATATCACATATAGAGGCAAAAAATGGGGCATTCATGTTTTTCAGCTGTTAGTCTTTTAATAAACCACCATCACGTGTTTTTATGTTACTTTGATGGTTTTGTCCTATTTTCTGCTTCTTATACATGTAGCTATTTGCCAAAGACCTAGAAAAAAATACTTCATTTGTATCAAATCTGATCCTCCCATGTGCTGAGCACTTATTAGCTCACAGGCATTTTCCCAATATCACCAAAGGAGATTAATGTAGGAATATTAGTCTGAGCAACTATCACCATAATATCTGAGGTCCCAATAATGAAGACATTACAGATGAAGCAGGTAGTAATTTTTTCACTTAAACTGACCTGACACTTCCCACTAGAAATTTTTTTTTGAGACCTTTTACTAGACTTTAATTGTTGGAGTTTTAATTTTCTGTTCTATATAAGCTAAGTTGTTTTTTGTTTTTTTTTTTTTTTTTTTTTTTTTTTTGTGGGGGGCATGTATTGGGTTTTTTNNNNTTTTGCAAGAGGGAGACAGGGATGAGGTTTCATATAAGATAGCCATTTCTCAAAATCAGACTGACTGTAAAACTTTGTTTTTTCTATGTCAAATAAGAACTTCAGCAGGAACATTGTATTAAATTGGGAAGCTCCTTCCTATGGCAAGTTGCACTTTTTTATTTTGCTGTAACAAAGAATCACATTTGGCCAACTTATGAGCATCTAAATATTTTGTATTTCTGATCTGGGGTGTTCTGGCTTGTAAAAGAGCATGCAAAGCTGTATTTTTCATGTAAAATGAAAATTGAGTGAGATTGCTTTGCTTTTTCTATTGCTGGGGTAAGTACAATTTTTTTTTGCCTCCTGGAAACTTGGGGCTCCAGTGTCCAGAAGATAAAATAGGCAAGAATGACAGGAGAATTTAGAAAATGGAGATGTCAAATTTTTAACTTATATCAAGATTAGATTTTAAATCAGTGTTTGAATATATACCCCACTGAATTAGTGGTAGATCTGAAAAAATAAACCCAAAGATGGTATTATGATGAATTACAGTTTATCAAATACCTGAGAAGAAAATGTTCAGAAGACCCAGCCCTGACTGATCAACTAGAAAGATGACTCCAGCTGAGTGGAGTCACTGGGGGACTGAGGAGAAAGAAAAAGGGAAGAGCAGAAGTCAGTAAAAATCTTTACGCTTTAGTTGCTTCCTTTTCAAATATGAGTAAAATCCCAGGTTGCATCAGGCTTGACTTTATCCCATCTGTCCCCACACTAAAGAGGATTTTGTGGCACTCCTCTTGGGCATTGTAGCCAAAAAGAGATTTCTTTCTGAATATATGCTGTTTCACTGCTTCTTCTACTGCTTTCCATCTCTGTTGGCAATCACATTTCCAAAATAAAGCTCAATGCCTTTAGCTTGCCAAAGGTAGGACTGTTTCTTTGCCATGAGAGAAGCTCCTGCCCGAGGCCGGGAGCTCCTTCTTCAGCTGCTGCCCCACGTCTTCCATGTGTAACACGCCAGAGTTCATGCACGGCCATCCAGCTGAAATCTGCCTAATGACTCAATCTGTGCCTGGGCATTTCTGGCAGAGCTGAAAAACCATCTTTGCAAATGGGCTGCATGAGTTTGTTTACTTGGCACAACACAAGGCCACAGAGAGACACCCACAGTGGTTTCCAGTGGGGCTGGTTGGGCCAGGTGGAGCTTTGCAGTGGTGCAGCTCTGCTGTCCCTTCTCTCTCAGGCCACCTGTGTCTGGATAAGCAAGGAAAGAGCTTTTAAAAGACTTAGTACCTCCTGCAGAGCTAGGGAGTGCAAGGGTATCTCTTCCTGTTAAAAATGTGTGGTTCTCTCCTGGCAGGCTTGAGCCGTGGGGGAAGAATGAAAGTGCTGCCCACCAAAGCCCTGTGCAGAGAGAAGCGCTTTTTGTTCCTGCGGAGCATTCCAGGAGAGTCCTTCTGATAAAAGTCACTGAGGCAGGGAGAGTTGGGTATCCATGGGGAGCTGTGTAGGCTGTCAGTGAATCTACCGGCCACCTTTGGCAGGCCCTCCTCCTCCTTGGCTGGCAGGTGGGTGTTTTCCAATCCCTTGTTAGAGTTTGGGTGGCTGCTGGACTGGAGTTCACGTGGATGGAGAAATGCCTAAGTGGGATTTCAGCACAAGGCCACAGACAGACGCTACAGTGGGGTGGGCTGGAAGATGATCTGTCTGTTAATCTCCTACACGCTCTCACTGTGCCGAGGTCTGAGGCAGCTAGTAGACAAGATCCCCATTTCACAAGGGGTTTACTCTCTTTTATTGTGGGAAAGAGTTGGTTTTCTGGCAATCAAATGCAGTCTGACATTTTCACTTCCTCTTTTACTGATTTATTTGCAAGAAGAGATCATTCTGGCTTTTCAGAGCTGAAGGATACAGCATCAAAGAAAGTTTGAGTTGCATTCTCCCTGTTTTTGCAGCCTGAAAGTTAAAAGCGAGCTATAGGCTTTTAAAATAAAACAGATGCTGCTGTAAGGTTGAAAACAGACGCTGATTTAGAGGCATGCTTCCTCAGATAATGAACTGCTCCTTTTTAGATGTCTGTCTCTGGTACCTGAAGCTGGGACTTTCAGAAATCACATGCATTGGAAACTTGAAGAGGTAAAAGTAATGCTTCTCCTGGATTCCATAATCACAAATGGTATTTTCAGCGCATTGTAGCTTTTTGTTTTCAGTGTTTTTAAAAGTGATCTGTTCATAATATTTTGTATCTCTTAAGCTATTACCCCTCCTTTAATTGCCCACGCATTGCTCTGCTGAAAACCAGAGAATGTAAAAGTCAGTGCGGTGCTATGTAGAGAAGTGTTAACTGAGTGTTAATGAGCTGCCACATCGGCTCCAAGCCATCTCTGGAAGCCAGCACAGTAAAACAGAATTTAAAGGCTATCAAGTCCATTTTATGGCTGCAAATCCTGAGCATGTTTTGCAGGGAAGTGGATGTCCTTGTTATCTAGATGCCAGTTAAATGCTGCCAGCTTAATGTGTGCACGGGACAAGCTGCTTTTCTGTGTCTGGAGCGATTCTGTTACTGAACACACCTCAGCTACGCACTGCTCCTCATGTGCACCACATCTGCAAACTGAAGAATAGTAAAAGCTTTTGGTTCAAGAGGAGGCAGCAGGAAGTGCAGAGACCACTGGGTGCTTGATGTGAAGCAGCTACAGAACACAAGGAGAGAACGGCTGGCATGTGGTGGTGGCTAACAGCCTTCAAACACATCTAAAAAGCTCTTTTGTCTCAGTGTGGAAGAAACGGCTCTTCAGCTAAAAGTCAGCCATAGAATTCTGGCAACGATGATAGTGGAATTACAAAGAAGCCCCATTTACAAGCAGTGTCCCCTGCACATTGTGCTGCTGACTGCCATGTTCACAAGATGGCCATTCTGCAAAGCACGATGGAAGGCAACCATGTCTATATTCTCGTGAATATCTTTTCTTGCCACTTTTTTTATTAAAATGGGAGAGGTGATAGTAGTTACTTCACCACACAGTAGAAAAATAGTGTAGGGAAAGGTAGTAATAGGAAGGAGGGAAAAACAAGTTGTTGTTCCCAGCAGGAGGAATTAGGTAGTCATTGAGCAGGATGGTACTATTTACCCTTGAATCTCTTTTCAACACCTGCACTTCCTCTTTCTTTACAGTGCTTACCTGAGATGTTGATAAACATGTTTGAAGGACCTACACAGGACGAGTTAGAAAAATACGAAGAAAGACTCCTCTTTGGGGAAGACGAACCAACCAAAATGCAGACACTTTATGAAATGGATGTACAGAGCTGTCAAGTCTCAGTTTTGTTGTGGACATCACTCATAATGGCATCATGGCATTGGATGAGCTGTGGGTACTTGGTGGTGCAGACATATTCAATCTGCTACCACCCATATTCTTTCTGGTAAGGGAAGGTCACCTGAAGCTGTGTGAGTAAGCTGTATCTCTGCCAGCTTGTGTCCAGAAATTGTACTGTCTTGCTGAGAGGTGAAGAGTATTTGCTTGGGCTCAGCTGCATGAAAATACAACCGTGTTGGCTCTCTCTGTTATGATACAACATGTTACCTACACACCGTAACATTTCAGGTCTTTAGCATCCTGGAGTTTCATGCCCAATGCTCTGTTGCGCAGTTGACTAGGGCTCTCCAAGTGCCAGGGGAAGCTGAAGGAATTTGTGTTTGGACAGTAAGTTGGAAGGATCAAGAGCTGAGCTGTATCATGTGTGAGCTGACTTCTCCAACCCACTCTTAGTAAGCAGACGTGGGATGTCTGCCTAGGCTCCATGACTCTCCGAATAGCCTTCCTGGCTCCAGGCCTAATTTAGTTGGCAAATTTTATTTAAGAGTCAACTTGCCTCTTAGCATGCCTGTGCTGCTACATTGGTAGTGGTAATACTATTGCACAATTTTATCTCTCTTCTGTGAAATAGTTAAGCACAAATGTAACTGACATTGAATATTTAAACTTAACTTTGGTGCCCATTCCGACCTTGTTATTAAGATTGTTGTGTTGGTTTGTTGTTTTTTTTTTTTTTTTTTCACTTTCTTGCTGTGTATTCAGTAAGAAAATAATCTAGGTTCAAACGCTTCCATGTAAAGAGAGCTTTGAAAAAAGGGTGAAAATCTGAGATGTAAAATCCTGGATAAATACGGCTGCTGAAATTCATCTTTTCCATTGGGAATGGATATGGTACTTTACCCGTTTGGGTTGAGAAAACAACACCCTATTGTGAAATCTTTCCAGAAAATGAAGGATTAATCTTTCTTTCCCCTTTTAAGGAAAAAAATAATTCCAGCCTGAAGAACCAGTTTTTAATTCTGTGTCAATCAGAGATTTCCTACAGAAAACAATGATTGAAGATTGCTTGTACATACACTGGAGAAACTGGTATCATCTGGAGGACAGTAAATGAAAAATATTTATCTGCCTTTTGGCCCTTTGGGCTATGATTTTTCTTTACCATCAAACTGTAATTCTCAAATGATTTAAGAATATAAAGCAGTTAAGCATGTGATTCAGGAATATATTTAGGTGCCTGTATGCACCTTACTGAAAACAGCTGATTTCAAGGATATGATTTCAAGGAATAGTTTTATACCTGTGCATGGACACAGTACTGAATTAGGGCCTCAGGCTCATTTACATAGGACATTCAACTTAATTAGTTCAAATTCACTTAAATTAGAAATTGAAAAATGGATTAAGCTTTATACAAAGCTGAATTAAGACTACTTTAATTTTGAAAAGTCTTTACAGGGTTAAATGCACTTTAACTAATCTGCTTTAAATTAAGCCCTTAGTTAATTTGGATTAATTTTCCTGAATATCTTTGTGAATACCAGCTCAGAATTAGGATGCAGTCTTGCAAATACTCACAGAGATACCTCATATTATAGGAATTATTGCAATAGTAGAAGTTAAGAATGTGCATAATGTAAGGTATGCGGTGAGGTCAACACAAGCCTAAAGGGCTTGTCTGGAATCAGCAAAGAATATATAGTCAGGTTACTTGTTTCTTAACTGCTTGAACACATGTACAAATACTTGGGCTTGTATCCCATTTGGTATCATCTACAATCTCATTGTAAATGGATCTGGAAAGCTCTACTCGAATATTTGCTGTGTCTTAATTTTGTATTGCCTTCTGATGTTCCAATGTTTGTGATAACAGAACATTTCATTTAACATCATTATTAGTGATGAGTTTATTTTAAGTAACTTTAGAAACAAACAGCCAACCTTTTGACCATGTTCTTGATATGATTGATGTATCCTTGGCCTGTTTGCTGTATTGGATGGAAAGGATGATGTCTGCTTCCATTCAAGTCAAATATGAAGTGTTTCTACTAAAAATGCCACAACAGAAGGATTCCCATGAATAATTTTTGGTCCACAGTTCATCAGTAAGGATGATGTCAAAGAATTTGGTGCTGGTTAGTTTTGCTGTGAACATTACCATGACATTTGCATGCTTAGGCTTAAAAGGGGTTTAAGTTCTACAATCAGGTGTCCTAGGCAAAAAATTCTTCCCTATTTCCAGCAGGTGACATAGGAGCACAGTAAATTGATGTTTTTCTAGAACAGGAGGAAGCTCCTCTTTTCTTTCTCTCATTCAGGAACAGTAGGAAGCATGAGGACTCATTCTCTGCACCCATCTGAAGATCCCCTTGCCTTGAAAGGAAGAATGAGCACCTGTTCTTGGAAGTGCATCTCCCTGACTTTCAGATTTGGGCTCACCAGTGTTCTCCCCATATTCCTCACATATGCTGGGAAAGTGGGAAACTCATAGTCATCTTTAGGAAATCACTTTCCCTGCTCTTCAGGTGGCAGAGCTGCTGCACTAACCTCAAGGCAAGAGAGTTTGCCATCCCCTGCTTTTGGCTGCTCCTGATCTTGGTGCAAAGCACATTCAAGGATATGATATCCTGAATAGGAATAACTCTATACCTGTGCTTGGGTACAGTACTGAGTAGGGTCTCAGGCTCGTTGACATAGGATATTCAACTTAATTAATCCAAATTCACTTAAATTAGAAGTTGAAAAATGAATTAAGCTTTATACAAAGCTGGGAAAGATGGGAAAGCATGCCGTTCTCCTGGCTGAGCATGAGGGCACCTGCAAGGGTGAGGTCCTTCAGTCCCCAGGGAGGAGAGTGAAACACATCAGGCTTTGCAGACCGGTGGTTTCCTGCAGGTCCTGGCAGTGATGCTGTCGCAGTTTACAGGCAATGTTACAGGTTTTAGGTTGTCCTCGCAGTGAAAAGGGTAGAAGCACAATTAAAAGCTAAATGGAGATGCCAGAGCACAGTTGCATAGGAACGATTTTCACAGCTATGGGACTGCAGAATGTATATATATAACACTCATTCTAGTGAAATTGTAGCTGGCTTTGTATCAGAAATTGTATCGGTTAAGCTGTCTGGAGTATTTAAAGTCCTGTTCTGGCTGAAAAATGCAGTGCAAGGCTGGCTCTCCAGCCCTCGATGCACTTGATGTGCATCTCCTGTACAGGAGAGAATCTTTCTGGAAGCTGCCATCCCTTTTGGTTCTTTGGGCAGTTGTTTGCTTCTCTGCCTGCAGTTTTAGTGAGTTCAGCACGGTGTGGACAATACAGAGGTCATGTGCAGAGAAAGTCACACAAGAGCAAAGGGGAGCAGAGAGAAGGAAAAGTCATCACCATCTGTTTGAGGTAAAAGAGAGGAGGATCTGTGGTACCTCACTGCCTCGTAAGAGATGAGATTTGGCTCTGGTTGATCATTGTGTGGCTGCCAATGCGGCACCAGCTGTAACAGGAAGGATCTTTCCTCCACTCTGGCAATGAAGAAACCTGCTCCTGATTCCGTGAAGTTCAGTATTTTCTCTCTGGGATGAGGAGGGAATGAGGAGAGCAAAAAGCAGTTGCAGTGTCTCATGGATGGCCTAACTGTTGAGAGCCAGCATCACCAGCATCTCCTTCTGTAACTGCTTACAGCGGCAGAAGCAAACAACCTCAATGATTACTTCTGATACCTGACAGATCACAGACATACCCAAATTTGCACAGGGTTCATAATAATTTTATAGGAAGATATTGGCAGGAAAGGTATTATGGGATGTTTCAATTTGTGCTGTCATGACAGAAAACATATATTTGTATATGTAGTTCGGTGCAGACTGATAAACAGCATGTGTTGTTTCCAAGTGAAGGTTTTCAGGGTAGGCAACAAAATCTGAAACTCCTCTTCAAAGTGTCTGTATTGATAAGCCACTTAGTGCTGAAAAAATATGGAGTGATATCCCACTTACAAGTGATAGTAAGGAGATTATAATGTTTCTGAGTTTCTAGAGCCTACCAAATTCCCACCCCACAACCTTGTAGGCCATATGTATTTAACTTGGCTTACTTAAATGGAATTACAGAAGCCTACAATTTGCTACATTACTTCCTTTATAAAACCTGAAATGCTCACAGACTTTTTTTCTTTGCTCTCTAAGTGAGAAACAGTTTTACTCTTGTGGATTTTGAAGGCTTTTTATGAAATTGATGATATAGGAGAAAAGATTATTTTTATAAAGCCAGGGTCCCTTGTGTTGCTCTGGTTTTGATTAGTGTGTGAGCTTTGAGACAGACTTCATGGTGAGTGACTTGTTTAAATGCTACTTAGTTTTTAATATTTCATTTGTTGCCTTTAGAGAAAGTGAGATGTCCATAGGAACTACGATTAACATTCTTTACTCTGTTCCCAAAGGTTTACTTCTGTAAGAGAGATTATTGATTGTGACTCTTTGAAGGAGAATTGGCCAAAAATAATCCTCCTTGACAGGATTTCTTCTTGGGATAGGACCTGAGAGGGGGCAGTTTAACAAAAATAACAAACACAGTTACAAACGAAACAGAATTTGTTTCAATCTCATGAAGGAATTCTGTGGATTTTGCTAGTTCTAATAATACATCACCTTGCTGTGCAAAGTCTGCCTCTCACCACAGGGTGGTAGGGGAAAAGCTGCTTTTTTCATGCCAGGAGCCTTTTACATCAGCAAACACACAATATTACACTCCTTAAGAATTAGTGTTTTGTTAGGTTGATACAGGAAAGAGGGGAATTAAAGTTCTCTGTCTAACAACAAAGACTACTTTCATGAATCACAAATTGTAGTAGGAATTGGCCTATGAAGCTGAGGCACAATGTTCAGAGCATTCCATTCATTTTCATATGTCATTGTGTGTTTGCAATGGAGATTGTCTTCAGGGATCTGTTCAAGATAAGACAGAGTTCTTCCTTCAAAAATGCACAATAAAATAGTGGCAGGTAGGAGAATGTTGGGTTTTTTCTTCAAAAGACACAGAGGACTGGCAGAATGGTGAGCAAAGCCAAATCACTTGAGACAAAAGGAGACAATAAAGAAATAAATGACAACTTCTGTGTCATGAATTAGCTTCCTAATTTCTTAACATGATATGCATTTCTGAAACAGCAAAATCAGGAGAGACTGTGGAATTAAAATTCTGACCTCTGGGTCCAAGAAGTCCAGCTGGTCCTGAGATAGATCAGCACCATTATAATGATTTCTTTAGACTTATAAATACTACCTCAGATACTAATCTTCCTCCCCCTACCCTTTTCAATTATCTGCAATAGATAGCACAGTAAAAGTGCTACAGATCGTAGACTATTCTAAGCTTTTTGAGACACCCACAGGGAGGAAGAGAGGAGGAAATCCAGGGAAATGTGGAGGTATAGTTTCCTCAAGTTCAGTTTATGCAGCTTCTGTGAGAATTAAACACTGCTGTGAATAGAAGGACAACTCGAAATATCAGTTCTGTGCCTGGGCAGGGTTCAGACTCTGCATTGGAGGTGATCTTGGGCACCACTGGAGTTGGACTGCAGGAACCACTGTTTTCTCAGAGCAGATCACAAAAGATGCTAATAACAGTGGCAAGTCATTGATTGCAGGCTCTGAGCTTGACAGTTTTCAAGGATTGTCCTCCCAGTGCAAAAGCCTCTCAGTGAAAAAGCCGTGCTGTGTGGGTTCCTCACATTGTCCTTCCCATGCAAGGATGGGTTTCCAGGAGTCCACTGAACATCATGAAGAAATCCATAATTCAAAGAGCTTGAGAGATAAAATGTGGAGCATCTTCTTCATAAGCCATTATTTATTAGGGGAAACTGTATACTATTACCCTATTGCAGTCCTACCTATTGCAGGCTCTGCTAAAGCAGGTTTTATGATTAAAAACCATTTTTCTGAGCACTCATGTTTCAGGTAAGAAGTTGTCCAGCAGACATCACTGAGTAGTTCTGATAGAAATTAGTCACTCCCACGTATCCAGTAAGTGCAGTGATTTCCAAACCCAGGCTTACAAACAGAATTTTTCTAAAGTAGGTTATTTGCCTCTTGCTTGCATGAACTTTGGTTAATGTTTACTCTCCTTTGGTGTATGAGCACAATGGAGGGAAGCAGATGCTGTGCATGTACCTGAGGCCTTTTTATCCCAGGTATTCCAAAGAGAAAAAAATCATTACTGTTCAAAAGTACAGCTCACTTCCAGCAAAGGCTTCAGTATGCCATTGTGTCTCTGCTGGTGCCCAGAAGTACTTGCTTCACCTGCCCTCACATAACCCATTTCTAATTTTTTTCATGAAATCTTGGATCTTATTTCTTTCTGATTCTTCAGTATTACCCTCACTCATTCCCTCAATAACTCCCAGTGCTTTTCATCCAATCCATGTTGTTTATTTTGGATAAATAACATCCAGCTATTCTGCTCACAAAGCTCTGTTCCATTTAACCTTTTCTTTCTCCGTTATAACTTCCCTCTTTTATGCTTTAAAACGCGCCCTGAATCCTGTGGAAAAGTCTGTTTCAGGGAGGAAAAGGAGTACTTTGTTCACCAAATCTGGGCTGTGGTGGGCAGGATGTAAGGGTTTAACACTGTAGCAGCAGAAACTTCCTCCCGGCCTCATACTAAGAGGTCAGGACAGCAAGAATTACAGTAGATTACTTAGGGAGGTAGGTCTTAAAAGAGGGAATAACAAGAAAAAAAAGAAAGACAGAAATATTTGTAATTTTGAGTCCTGATCCAAGTATAGATGTCTTGTGGTCTTCCTTTCAGCCCTGTTTTTTGTAAATCCATAATTCATCCAGAAATCCCTTTCAACTTCTCCTCACCTGCTATAAATTCTTTTTTTGCACTTCCCCCCAATACCTTGTGACCTGTGCAGTGTCTCTTTTGTGGCATTGACTGTATCTATGTAGTCATATGGATTTATTATAATAAATCCTTGTATGAGACTAAGACTTGCAATACAAAGCTTTTGTATCTGTGAGTAGCAGATCTTTGATTGATCAAGAAAATAGCAAGATATGTTACAGAAAGAAGAAAATCTGTCGTTTGGTGGAGATATTTCTGGGTTTTTTTTATAAAATATTTGAGACTTTCCATCACTGGCAATAAAATTCTAATCTACTTGTCTGTTAAAAAAAGCATTTTAAAAAGACCAAATTAGCAAGATCCTTTTTTACCTTCTGCTGACAGAACCCTTTACATACATTTTCTTTGAAATTTATTGCTTCAACATTTCTCTTATTCTGAAGTCTTCACCTAAAGCTACTTCAAAGTATTTATGATTGAAATAATACTAGAATTATACTGAAGTATCAAAGAAGCAAGCAGTGACTATTTTATATGCATATATGCAATTTTAAAATTGTTATGTGTACATAGTAACGCGGTACTGTATTACAATATAGCATAATGATATATTGTATAGCAGTTATTAAATGCATTATATGTTGCTATGTTATTTTATTACATTTACAGAACATTTGTGTAAAGATGATAAAATCTATTTGATCCTTGAATCTTATCCCTGTTGTCATTTATGTTTGGTATAAATATAATCCTTACTCCACTGAAAATAAGAATTTTTGCTCAGTTGTTTAAAATCAATTTCTACTTGGACTCAGGAAGAAAACTGAACTGAAATTAATTTTTGCTTTGTTGCATTGGTTATTTTTAACCCAAACCAGTTCTTCAGTCTGGTTCACAGCATAACCCCATGAGCAGCTATTCTGGCACAGTCAAGACACAGCCTGGTGTGGGAGAGAGCAGCACGGTGAGGGAGCCGCCTGCACTGGCACTGAGGCTGGAGGAAATGGTCATCAAACTATGGCAATGGTTTCCTCTTCTCCTGGCAGCTTGTTTGTGTAATAGGTGAGGGGATGAAGGGAGGTTAACTTGAATTTGAACAAAGGCTGGAGTGCTAAAAGTTGACAATAAAGAAATAAATGACAACTACTGTGTCATGCCTAATCCCCTCCTGTATCTTGACTGGACCTCGGAGCTAAGAGAGGATGTGGTGGTGGTCTTTGATCACATTTTTACTTTCTTGGCACCTTGCAGGACACATTCCCTGTCACTGAGTACGAGGATGTGCATACACACAGTATCAGTGGCTTCTCAATCCCATGGTAGGTGTGATGAGATCCGTGTTTCCTTGAAGTCAGTGTAGTGAACTGAGAGCATGAGGACAGCACAAACCATCTGCAGAGTGGTATTTCTCTCATCTTGCTTTCCTTTGGCTTCCCAGTGTTGGCCAACAGCTGTGGAGACGAGATGATCATCGGAACAGAGGGATCTGGAGAAAGAGGCTGTGCTCCTAGTCCTTGCCTGTGTTCTTCCCAAAGGGTGGGAAGAAGAGAAAGAGAAAAGCCTCCTAGAGAAGCAGCAAGAAGGAATTGCCTTAGAAAAGCCAACTCTGAAGTCTGGAAGTTTAGTAAATATTTGCTTTTGTACCTTGAGGCCAGCGATGTTTAAAATGTGAAAATGTTTTTCTTGCCCTGAGGCAAAGAAGTTTGTGCTTTGATTTAAACATTGATTCTGGTTTGCATTTAAGCCACCACAAAGTAAACTATCACACAAGCAGGGCTCTCGAAAATTCTCATTGTGCATCCACCCTCTGGCTTCTATTTTATCACAAGTGATGAAGGATTGGAATTTAATAAGGGATAAGCTGTATAGCTGGCCCAGAGGGTTAGCACAGCCAGCTGGGCTTGGAGTGTCTGGAAAAGGACTTTCACCCAGCAGGTTTCTTGGAGGTTTGGGAAGTCTACATCACTGTGCAGCAGTCAAGAAGCAGCACAGATAAGCTTCCTAGGAAGCCTCCTCCAGACCCTCACAGCCAAGGCAGATTGAGAGAAACCTTTGGGAAAAAGAAATCTTTTCCAGCCAAATGGATCCCATCAAATAGGAATGTGCTTGTCCATTCCTCTGAGTCGTCCTGCAAACCTGAAAAGTGAGAAGATCTATTTCTCATGCACAGCCCATCTGCCTTTCTGAGGAGCTCCAGAGCAATAAATATGGGCTGCAGCCTGTGAGTTGCTCTGGGGTTTGTTGACCTTAAAGAAATCGCTTTCACTTCAGTTGTGATGTCAAATGAGTGCTGTAATTTCAAAACCCTTTGTGAAGGTATCTCTACATTCCTAAGACAGTAGCCTTGTCTAAGGGTTGTATTAATACCTGTGTGTCAAAACTGAAGTGTTTTATAGGTCATCTATCTCCTGCAGCTGTGGGGCTGGGTCTCTTCCTCTCTTACAGCATGCCTGTTTGTAAAATGGTTGATGTTTAGTTACCTCAAGAATGGTTTTGCAGGACTGATAAAACATCTACAAAATCTTTAAAAAGAAAGATTGCTTTT
>VZRN01001116.1:228808-282886 GCA_013397935.1 Dasyornis broadbenti | reverse complement strand
TTTACTCAGTTTGTGGGCTGATCTAGGAGAACAGTATGGCTCTCTGTCTTTTTTGGCAGAGGTTCCAAGCCAGGCTCTGACAACCTGGGTCTGGCTTCCTGGTGGGTGCTGTGTGTTGCAGACAGATCCTAATCCAAAGTGTTCCCTGTCCAGTGCCGTGTGCTGCGTCTGCGGAGGAGCTGCAGGCCATCAGGGTATGTGGCAACGCTATTCTTCAGGAGCTGCCTGCACGTTATTCCCTGCATCATGATTCAGTCTCCCTCCTCCAGCAGCCCTAAGCACTCTCGAGGGTTTCAAAAGCCTCATATGACTTCTCTGATACTTCCACAGCCTACAGCCGATCAGGGAGCTGGGAAAGGAGGAAAGGGAAGCCAGAGAAGTTACATATGTGGGAAGGAAGCTTAATTCTCATGAAAGAGATATTGGACATAGGTCTTCAGAGAATTTGTCTCAGATACCAGCAGCTTTGATAAAAGTCCATGACTTTCTGAACTGAGGTAGACAGATTATTGTTTAAGAGGCCATGCACGGCCGCATCCCCTCTACCACATTTTTATATAGAGTGTTCATACAAAGAATTGTTTGGTGGAGTCTGAGAAAACTGGAAATTTAGTACTGGTCTGAGGTCAAAATATTCTGCAAGCACAGGGATATGTTATTCATCACCCCACTGAGAGTCCAGTAGTATCTTGTTTCCTTTTTTGATACCACACTTTCTTAGTCAGCCCATACACAGAGGAAATTACGTTGCTGTAAAGGACAGCTTTTCATTTTAAAAACAAAGCCAGCACCAATATCCTCAGCAGCTTCCACATGCTCAATGTTAGATTCACCTCGTGTTTTGTGAAACCTGCTGTTGTGCTGGCAACATGAGCAATGATCATCTGAAGAACTTTCTTATGTTTGCCTTCAGATCTCATGTAGATGAAATGACAAAATCCACATCAAGAGAGAAATGGTTACTTGTTCTGCATTTCACTGATTTTTTGTGACTGTCTAAGAAATTGTTATAGTTTCTTTTCCACTTTCTCTTTACCTTTTTCTTTAAAGGTTTGCACCTCTCACTCTGTTGCTGTCGTCTCTCACTTGTAAATGCACCGGCATCTTACAAATCTCTGTAGTTTTGGAAAGGAAGAACATTCTGTGCATTCTGCCCTAATAAAGCTACATGAGCTGCTTGCTCTGCATTTGCCAGAGGAGAATCCTTGGGGGCAATTTAGGGCTGTGATACAAGCCAGAGCTTGACCTGTGAGTAGGGAAAGAGCTGGAGCACTCAATGGCCAGCAAACAAAGTTGGTTTTTTGTCTCTGTCTCTTGCAAGGCAGCACAGATATCTGTGATTTTGGGGATCCAGGAAGTAAAGGAAGAAGCTGGGATTTGTAGCTGGCTCCTACTGGGCATTTAGCCAGGTCCACCCCTGGCTCCCTGGGACAGACAATTGTAAGTAATGGTGCATTCTCCCTTTTTTTCAAGCCCATCATTTCTTCTTGAAGTGCAGGTGAAAGTAGAGCAACATTATTTTCCCAGAGCTATTGCTGTGGGTAGGAGCATCTTCCTGCTCCAGACCCTCTGTCCATGAGGGTTTTGCACTGGCATTTGCTCTATGGAATAACTATCAAATCCACAGCCTTTCTGCAGGTACAGCAGGCTATTCCAGCCCACCCTGTATTTTTCTGCAATAATATGGCTTCAGTAGTTAAAAATGTGTGATGTGTGTGTTTTGAGGAGGCAATTCCAGGACAAATCACAGAAGAAAGGCCCTGACTGTTAGCAGTTCTCGGAGTTTACCACTTTTCACTTCTGCTCCCTTGTATAAACAGCAAAGCTTTAGATTTTCTTTCATATCAGAACATAAGAGTGCTTTCATTTTTTAAAAATAAATTATTTAAAATTTCTCTGCAGTCAGCATTTTCAACACCTTAATAAAAGATAATTTTTCCTCTGCAAGTCTCAAATCAAAAGCTGTTCCTTCCCCCTGTATTCCTGAGCTCTAAGTTTAAAATAAAAATGAACATATTGAATTTGAAGAATTGTGGAGCTGAATTTTACTACAAGGCTTAGACCAATGCATACATGATTTTAATATCTGGAAATGTGTGGTTTTATTTTATCAATTATGTAATGGTGTGTTATTAGCTATTTTATTGGGATATATTTATGAAATTCCTTAAAGTGAACTGGAAAAAAAAGACAATGCAATGGACTAAAATGTAATGGTTGTGTGCCATAAACAGCAAATTAGTACACAGAATCTGAGGGTTTTAAAACCTCACACTATTTAGGGACATATTGAGGGGATATTGCTGTTGGGTAAAAAACATGCTGATTGCCCCAACTTTGCTGTCAGGCTCACAACACCCTCCAAACGTGCTCTCAGATCCTCAGATTTTCAGCAGAAAGTCTTTCATGTGAAAGGGAAAAAAAAGTCAAGGAGACAGATTTTGGTTTCTGTTTATCTTTTAAAAGCTGCAAAAAGATTGTTCTATAGAAGCCATATGAATTTTATTCCTACACAGTCCCCTCCCGAGCATCGTCTGGGCTATAGACAAAGGGCTGTGTTGCTTAGCAACCCCCCTAAAGCTCATCAACACAGCCTCGGTATTAATATTTATCCCCCCTTTCCTTAAAAAAAAAAACAAACCAAAAAAGCCTTACTCTGAAATTTGAAATGGGATCTGTCCTCCCTCTTTTTTGTGCAATTAAAGCAATACTGCTCACTTTTCCCAATTAATGTTATTGGCTAAACCAAACAATTTCTGCCAGGAGGGACAAACACAGCTCTTGGGTGACTGGCTGAAATAAAAGTTACATCAGGGATGAATTTCTGTAGCCCAGTGTGTCTTCTGCTGTCAGTGTTTTGTAGTTTCTCTTTCCTTTAGATCACTGAAATCCCTCATTTCCGTCTTCCCAGCCTTTCTCTCTGAGTCCTCTCCCTCTACACCCATACTGAGAGCTCCCTCCTGGTTGCATCCTCACCACCTCCAGCAACTCTGGATTTCTCAGTGTGGCACAGGGGGGAGGAGGAAGGGTTTCCCTGCAGTGTCTGAGGGTACCCAGACACCAGGACAGGTGCTGAACAAACCAGGGTGAAAAACATCCACTAAACACGACTGAAAGCTCAACTACCCATGCTGGGACTAACCAGCACCTGGCTGCTCCTTGGCAAAAGGGTTCTCTCCACCAGCAAGAGCCTTTTGCACGACAGGAGTCCCCTTTACAGCCCATTTTTTGAGAATTTCAGTGCAACGTAATTAGCACACAGACTGCAGAAAATGTCTCTGGAGGGAGCATAGCAAATTATTCAATACCACGGAAATATTCGGAATCAGCTCTGGCTTTCTGTGTGTGTTAAATGGCCATGCTATCCAGGGATAATCACTTCTCTGCCCTTCAGCCTTTCCAGAAAAGCACCACCTCAGGACACAGGAATACAGATCTGAGTCTACCAGTACAGGCAGCGTATACTCATCATATAAACTTGTCATTGTATAAAAACACCGTGATTACCTTGGGACTTGGTGTGAAAAAGAGAAGCAGGATGGAAAGAAGTCAACTGGAGTTATGATATACTGCTTAGAAAAAGGCTCTTAAACAAGTGTCTAAATAAGGGCTTGGTTGTTAAAATTTTGGTCACATTTGCTTTCTCCAAAATCCTGGCCACAAAATGTAATGCTCTGCAAGGCATGGATTCTTTCTGGAGTAAGCTGGGATGTATGAGACTGCTGGGGAAGACACTGAAGGATGAGAAAAGAACTGTGATTCTGGAAGCAGTTTCTTTTCAAAATCATTTTTGTTTGGGGATGGAGAGGGAATTATTTTAAGGTCAGGAGCAGATGTGTTTGGGAAACTAATTGCAAATGTGATAAAGGAAGAAGGTTTTGTTCTCTAAACAGAAGCAGCAACTCTGTGAACAGCACTATTGACTTCAGGCTCCAGCAGTGTCTTAATACTATATATATATATTCTTTTTTTTTTTCATAACTGCTACCCCTTCTGTCATGCCAAGCAATGGTAAGGACTGTTTACTAATATCAGTGAGACAGGACTGTTTACTAATATCAGTGAGACAGGAGACCACAAAGACTTAAGATTGCTCTGCCACTCTGGAATGGGGAGAACACCTTGCAGATGCCTCACAGTCAGTTCTAGTCTGCCCTTCCCAGCTGTGAATGTGGAGCACATCTCAGGCCCACGCTTTCCCTGGAAGGTTACACCAAGACTTGTCATGTGGGCTTTTCTCTGCCTGTAAACTCAATGCAGGGTTCTTTAGAACAATATTAATTCCACTTGGCCAGATCCTCAGCTGGAGTCAGCCAATACACCCATTGCTTTCATCATCTACACTCACTGTGACAGCTGGGAATGATCAGTTCTTTATATCTAAAAAAATTCTTTTTTAAGTCCTCAAATCTGAAATCTTCTTACTTTTGATTGGATTAGCCTTCATTCGAAAAAAAATCAGCTTTCAGCCTCTATAAACTGGACCTCCTTTTGATTCCACTCATTTTTCACTGGTTTTGCCCTTGTGAATCTCCTTTAGGATTACTCCTGACTTACACTGATATAAGAACAAGAAGATACAGGACCACTAAGTGGTCCTGGCATTTAGAGCCAAAGTGTGTGTACCAGCCTAGGTGCAGGTACATCTCAGCACAGGGGGTACAAATATGGGAGAGGAGATTTTTTTTTTTCTTTTTTTTTTGTTTCTGACAGGAGTTAGCACTGCTGCTCATCCTTATCTCCTGAGCAGATTCTCATCTTCTCTGTGACAGGAGTGCCTTTTGGGCATTTACTTTTGAAGTATTTTAATTTAAACTAATGCTGGTGAAAAGTAGGGGTCATAGCTGTGTGATCCTGCCTTTAATCCAAAAGACTGGATCTAGCCTGGGCAGAAAAAGAGCAAATTTTCTTACCTTTCATTGGTCTTCCTCAAAACCACACCTGAGGCAGCACTGAACTTGTTTGTTCTTCTGTAAATCCAACTGGGATAGTGTATTTTCCACTGGGACAAAGAAAGTCCCTGCCATGCCTGTTGCCAGATTGACTGGATTCAGTGGCCACCAGCCAGGACAGCTAGGCTGAGCCAGTAACCAAGGAAGAGATCCTATTTGTTCACTACATGCTGCCCATTTTCACCTCATCTGGCTGCCAAAGGGCTGAAGGGTTTTGTGTTTGCAAACCTTTCCATCTCATGGTGATGTCCCTTCCTCAGCATTCACACATCCTGGTGGTTTTGAGTTAGCCAATATACTCAGCTTTGGTTTTGTCTTAGGTTTTAAGCTTCTAAAATCACTTGTGCAAAGTAGAGGGGGTTTTTTGTCCCAAAGAGACAATACTTCACATGTGTAAAACACTTTTCACCTTTCTAACAAACCCAGTTAACTAATTAATCCTTGCAATATCCCTGGAAAGAAAGTAAACGTTATCTCACTTTTACACACGGGGAAACTAAGGCAGAAAGGTGAAGTGAATTGCTCAAGGCTGGTGAAAGACTTCGTGCTGCAGTCAGTTTTATAAACACAGGAGTTTTCTAGCTCCTGGTCCTGCATGCAGGCAATTAGACCAACTCTCCAATGGATAAAATAGGCTACAAGGCATGACCTTCCCCTTCAAGCAATGCTGTTGCTCTGGGGTTTATGCAGAGGCTGAGGCTCAGAACTAGGGAGAGGTGAGGTAGGGGCAAGCGCTGTCCTGGTTTGAGCCCCATCCCTTTCTAACTGTGCCAAAGATAAAACAAGCTGCATAACATGTACAGCAAATGGAGCTGCAGAATTTTGCAAAAGTTGAAAGGAGTTTTGGGTCATCTGTGGCAAATCAGTGTAATTTGGACGCAGTGTGGAAGGCATGAGTGCTGCATCTCCTGCAAGTGAGCCTCCATGTGATGGAGATATGATTTGCTATGCCTGTCATCAGTGGGAATAAACAAGAATATTCATCTGCCTATCTTTTATGGGTATTCCATCTCGGGAAAGGCTGTGAGCAACTTTCCGGATAAGTATTTTGTGCTGGCGCTGTGCTCATTCTGCTTAAAACAGTTCCACTTGTTCCTGAATTACACTGGGCGAGGGAGCAGCCTTTTCACAGCACTAGACAAGTTCTGGTATCAGTGACAATGGTGTGAACACAGAAGTTGATTCAACTTCAGAACTGCTCAGTCTTTCTGCTGCTGTATCTGAGCATGGGGCTGGCCAAAAATATCTGTCTCTGGACCAGCTGAGAGAGGAAAATTAGAACATCTGTGCAGCAAGGAAACTTTGCCGTGTCATCAGCCAGTGCTGTCAAATGCACTGCTCTAGGGAAGTTTGTTCTAGTGCTTCAGTCTTGCTATTAATAGTGAGCATTCCTGTTTTCTGAGACAGAGAATTGGTGACTGAGGAATCAACACTACCCCTCCAAACTCACCAAAATGTTTTCATAGCTAGTGGGTCTATGCTTTAAAACAAAACAAAAACAACTCCAAAAATATGACAAGTGAGTGCCAATAATTTTTATTTCTGCACTGAAGCAAATTGTTCCAAGCATTTTGTGAGAGAAGGACAAGAGAGGACAATCCATCAGTGCAGAGTACATCAACATATTAAAAAAATTCAAGTAGTGGGGAAAGCTTTTAATTTGAATGATATCAGTGCCCACAAGCATGACAATAATTAAAGGTCTGCCAGCATGGCTATTATACATTCTGGTTTAGTGCATTTAATATCTCAGCTGCTTCAAATCACATCAACCTGATGGCTGGCAAGCATGTTTCCATTCTGGATGCAAATCAAACCCTCACACACCGTTCTGAAGCCTCACTTTAAAGGTAGGACTTTTTTGCATCAGGACAGGACAAGATGTCCTTTGTCCTTGCAGTTGTGTAATGCTGGTACACTTCCACTGCCTGAGAAAAAGAAGAATAAATTATTCTCCTTACAGTTAGACTGAAGTGATATCGTACCCTACTTCAGGACAATTTTTCCAGTTCTCAAAACTTTCTTTCTCCCCAGGCAGGTGTATGTTCCATGATCTGCCAGAGATGCTCCCTTGCATTTGGGGTGTAATGAGGGTAAGAGAGGGGCTGTAGTCCTGTCCTCCTCTGCAGCCCTGGGCTGGTGCCTGACAGGACAATTTGTGCTCCGTTGCATCCAGCTTGCCATGGGTGGGCTGACTGCCAGGCTGCAGCCAGCTCTGATGGGTCAAGGGGGCAACCAAGGGGTTTTACTTCATCTCCTGGCGTTTCTGTGCTGTGTTATTCCTGCAGAATAACAGGACCTCCTCAGGAAGCGCAGCCTGGAGCAACGCTGGCACAGGACCAAGGTGGATGGGAACAGATGATCGCTTTGGCAAATAGTAATTTCCAACACTCCCAAAACCAGCCAACAACTTATTTTATTTTATTTTCATTTGGGGGAGGATAAAAATTAAAAAATAACAAATAGACTAATAAGCGATGTGACTTGCATCACCATGAACACTCTGCTTCCACGTCTCCCACTCTCTTTCCCTGTGCCTGCTTTCCCTTTCAGCCCATAACCTCGGGAGGGCAGGAGCTGTCTCTCACTGGGTGTTTATGCAGATCTGAGCACAATGGGGCCTTGATCCTCTCTGGGTCCTTCTGATGCTACTGCAGTACAGCTGAGGAGGAGGTTTTAGACAGAGGTGGCTGCAAGCTTCAACTCATAAGAGATTGAAAGTGCCCTGGAGGTCAGGGGGGAGGTGACACATCCCGAGACCTTGGGAACGTGAAGGAGTCGAACAATTAGCTGGCTGGAGGTTGGCAGGGAGAGTGCTAGATCTGAAGCCACCAAGCGAAAGTGTGACCTTGTTAGGATTAAAAAGTGGAGAGCTCAAGGGGGTACAGAAGGGAGAGTGGGAGGTCAAATGAAGGATACAGACAGACAGATACAAAAGTTAAAAAAAATGCAACGGCAGTTTTCTTTGCCAGTTTCACATCTGCTGTTGTACCCACTTGGTCTCTTGGAAATCACGTTGGTGCAGTTTTTTCCCCTTAAGATACATGGTAAATGATGGTGCATGTACTTTAGACCATTGCAAACACAAGATAAAGTATAAAAGCATTTCAAGCAAAAGGGATTTGCAGTGGACCAGGAGAGAATGCACCACAGGTTTGTATCATATCAGGTGAGAGGCGGAAACCCTCTCTTTCAGGGGTCAAATATTTCTTAAGCTGTGCTAATTTGACCACTCAGGGCAGCTGTGTTTTGAGAGTGCTGTCATGTGTGGGTTAACTCCTCTTGGAGGAGGTGGGAATTCGTACTACACCCTTTCCTTCAGTGGGGACATTGGTACAGCTCTGTCTGTCTGCCCCTTTGTATGCACATTTCGGAGGCTGATTAGTCTTGAAGCCTTCTATACCCTATCAAAGTGTTCAAAAGCTATTAGGAACAGGTGTCTATCTCAGCAATTTAGTGTGCTGGAGGGGTTCTTGGTATAAACTCTCCTTGTGTTCTTACTTTGAATCTTGCAGTTGCACTTGGGCATCCCTCTGATCACAGCAGTGACCAGCTCAGGGCCATTTCCCACCTGTTGGAACCAAGGTTGGAGTCATGAGGTGCCACCCAGGGTGCTGCACTCACAGAGCAGACAGAGCTGCCAGCTGTTAGTGCCCTGAATTTGTGTGAGGCTGCACAGTCCTCATGGCTGGGAGAGGTGTGATGTGAATGTGTGAGTTTGGAACTGTAATGGGAGCAATATGAACCAGAGTCCTTCCTGCTTAACTTAATTCCAGCTGGTTATGTCAACGTGTTCACAGAGCATTGGAAAATCAGGTGAGCCTTGTCTCCAGAAGACCCAAACCCACACCAGCCCTGATCAAGTGCTGCTGGCTGGATTCAGTCATTAGCTACAATGAATAACTTGAAACAGCATCAGTTTTAGTGACAATGTTGTTAATTCTAACAGGAGTTTTGTTTTATGCTGATCCACTTAATGGTGACTTTAAACGTTGCTGTCTGCTATGAATTGGTGTCTGTGCTGTCTGCCTGGCCACCTCCTGCCAGTGCAGGGTGTGTGACACAGCGCTGGCTCCCTGCAGGACACCCTGCCACACACAGCACGAGAGGAGGCAGGCTTGTACAGATCTGCACTGTGAAAGAAAGCCAGATCAAACATTTTCATTTGCCTTGTGCTCCTCACCCACAGGATCCTGCTGCCCCAAGCTGGGCAGTATTTGCAGTTACCACTGTTCTCTAGTGTCGTGTCGCACTGGCCCAAATTCAGGATTCCCATTCCTTTCCCTTCCTTCCTTGCATCCATTGTGCTGGGAGCTACCAGCATTGGAGGTGACCTGAGCCTGCTTTCCACTTCTTTTCCACATCATCCAGCTCTGGTGGAAGTTCCTTTCCCCCTGCACTGCCCATGGGCTGCAGGATCACACCAGATTGCCAGTTAATATCTGGGGACAGACAAATGTGAAACACGATTTAGGAAAATGCCTCCAAAACCAGCATCTGGATCACAGCACCTGGAAGAAGCTGTCTAGTAAAAACCCTCAAGCACAGGGAATGCTGGACACCAGGTTGGCCTGCCACCAGTAAAATGATGCTGACACGTTCCATCAGTGTCTCTTGCAGCCTCAGCCACATCACTTGGGTACTCTGGGCCAACAGAAGTGTCAGTGACCTCCAAAATCCCCCTGCACACAGGGTTTATCACAGCAGACTTGGGAAGGGTGCTGAGGAGCCTCTGGCTCAGGCTGTGTGTGGGAAGCAGTGGGTAAGGGAGGGACTGGGGAGGAGCTGGAGTGTAAAGACAGATGGCCTGGGAAGGGATTTATCCCAAAAGGAGAGACACATCAGAGCAGCCTGGGAGGGTATCACAGCAGCAAGAGCAATAATATAGCTTTTTTTGCTACAGAATAAAAAGAGGGAGTTAGATTGACACGCAGATATCACTGCTGGCAGATATGGTCCCAGGGAGTTCCCAGTAGCACTATTAATAAATGACAATTTTTATTACATACTTTGCACTTCAGAACCATTCTGATTCTTCCTGCTGTCTTGCTTCATTTTTGAAGGAGCACCACCACTAGAGTGCCACTTGGGCACCCATCTTTCTAATACATAAGCTTACCCTTGTCTCCTTGTATCTGCAGTTCATTTTGGGGGTAACTTCCGTATCTTTCAGCATTTGGACATTGCATTTGCTTACACCCAGAGACAGGCTGCCAGAGGATGTACAAGGGGTCGGGGCAGTTGAAATGTGCTGAATCTGCTGGTTCCTGGGTGGTATGGAGATGTTTATACTTCCTTTAAGCATAAAATAAAAAATAAAAAAAAACAGGCCAGGCTAAACCAGTCCCACCCTTGCTTGGTCTGTGCATCCCCACTGAACATCAAGGCTCCCCAAGAGCTTTCCATTCTCCAGGATAAAAACGGTGACAGATGCACATGGGCATCTTTGAAACAGCACACCTTTGTCTTCGCAGTTCATTTTTACTGCAGGGGCTGCTGATACCCAAATCTGATGTTTAGGAGCAGCAGGAAGTGAAGGGATCAGTGTTGCCAGAGGCTGCACTCTCAGGAAATGTTAGAGGAGCTGCAGAAAAGCAAATCTAAACCCCAGTAACTCTTAGCTGAATGCTGGCATCAAAGTCACATTAGGACACCACATTAGTGAATTACATGCTTGTGATCACAGAGTAACTTCCATTATTTTAGAAATACTGGTGAAACCAAAGGGCAGCACAGCAGATGAATGGGAAATTGATCATCTCTTCTGGACATGTCCCACTGTATCCCAGAATCTATGTGCGTGGTCCAGATACCACAGAGATAAATCCTTCGGAGACATTTATAAGTCAGATGAAACTTGTGTTGTTTAGGGCAGAGTGGTTGAATTCTGGAGATCTGTGCCTTTGGAGTTTATGACTTGCACTGAAAACTCAGTCTATTTCTTTTTTCCTGTCCCCCAGGAATTTTGCTCCAACGAATTGCTCTAAAAGCAAGTAGTCTTAAGAGTTTAACAGATTAAGCTTTTGTTGCACAAATTTGCTTCATTTCTTAAATCCTGTTATTTATTTCTATAGGTCACTAAGTAAAAATTCAGATCATCTAGGGTCACTTTCATATCAGACAGGCATATTCAAATATTTAATTTGAATTAAGTTCAAGTTAAAATACTCAAGCACTGTCTTTTTATCAGCCTCCTCATACCTAGACCTGAGTAATCTACATCTCCATTTAATAGCAATGCTTGAAAAAAACACTCCAGCATTTTTTCCATTTATTGTTTATCTTATGAGTTAGATTAATGTCACCCTGCCAGTTATTTTGCCAAATTGAGCCATCAGTTCAGAACTCCAAAACAGGCATGTGAAAAATGTCCAGTAGAGTATTTTCTATCTAAGATTAAGTTCTACCCTATCATCCAGGGTTAATTTAGGACTATTAATTATGCGTGGCTTGGCCATAAGTTTTCAGGCATGTATTATTTTATTACCTGGTCACATAATTAAAATGTCACTTATCAGGGGACAAATTTTAATGAAGTTAAAAGCACCTTGATGACATACTAGTATGTGACCTGTTATATAAGAGGATTATTTCTTGCCTGTTACTGATTGAGTTTCTTTGACAGCGTGAAAAACACTGGTTTTCAATTAGCTTTTTCTTCAGAGAGGGGGCAAAGCCATACACTACATCCTTCTCATCACTTCCAAGACCCCCTTTCACTGAGGTACACTGAGGTACACTGTTCTTACGCTCAGAGCTCATCAGCTTGTTCAACTGCTAAAGAAAGGATAAAAGTTGTTGATCTGTGATAAAATGTCTGCAAAGTGGGTCAGGAGGAGGAGGAGGCCATAATTACAATGGTATCTGCTGAAGGTCGCTCAAATCGAGCTCAGTTCAGCTGGAACTGGACTTAGGATACAAGAGAAAAATGTAAATTTCAACAAAGCAACAGCTAGGAGAGTGACAAAATAACCTACAACATGATTCTAAAGTATGTAAATACCACTGGAAAGATGTGAGTCTTGAGTGGGGCAAGGTGTTAGCGAAGGTTAACAAAGAGGAACTAGAAAAGCACTGGTTTACTAGAAGTTACTACCTGCTGATGCCACTGAGAGGGCAGATGAGTGGGGCTGGGTAGGAAGGGTTTTATTGCTGCTCACGTGGTCACAGACTGGGTGGATCATTGCAATTCCTGGTTCTGAAGCCTGGCAAGCAGTTTTATCCAGGTATGTGCTCAAAGTGTTCGTCAGGAGTTTACATAAGTGAGAACCTGACATAATTTGCCACCGTTTCACCAGTTTTGGTAATCCTAAAGGAAGGTAGGCTTAGATTACGTGTTAGGAAGAAATCTTTGACTGTAAGGTGGTGAGACCCTGGAACAGGTTACCAAGAGAAGGTTTGGATGCTCCATCCCTGGAAGTGTTCAGGGCCAGGTTGGGTGGGGCTTTGAGCAACCTGACCTGTTGGAAGATGTTCTTTCCCATGGCAGGGGGTTGGAACTGGATGATCTTTAAGCTCCCTTCTGACCCAAACCATTCAGTGCTTCTGTGATTTAAGAAGGAAGGAAGCTGCAATGGACAGACAATGGAGTAGATTAGCTCATTCCCTCTTTATCCTGGTTCATGATCTGGAGACCAGGCAGCCTGAATTGCAGTTACATGATCTCCAAATCACAGAGTTGTGCATTTAACCAGTGTGGCCCTCTTCAGAATGGAATTTTGACCAGCCTTAAGTGAGATAAGCCATGAAATGCTGCTGCTGCTTCCTTCAGTCCCAGGGAAGTGGTGGATTCTTTTTGAGGCCACATTCCTGCCCCAGACTGGAGGTACAACCTCTCTGAGAGGTGCAGGGATAACCCTGGCATTTGCTCCGACACCAGTGGTTCCAGAGTTTTGTTTCTTTAGTAGATGGAGCCTGGCAGTGGGACGTCATGTAACAAAAATCATTTGCCATGCAATAATTACTTCTGTGTCAACATGCTCAGTGACAACAGCATTCAGGAATTTTCGGGTTTTCCTGGATCAGAGTTCAACCTGGGGGTGAGTACTACCTTGGTCTGACATGTGCTGCATCTTGTAGGATAAGCTCTGACCACAAGATACTCAACCCCTGTATAATTCAACCCCCTAGCTCCCTGAGAAGGGAGTGTCAGGCTCCCATTCTTTCCATCCCCCATGATGGCTCTG
Source organism: Dasyornis broadbenti (assembly GCA_013397935.1). Classification (NCBI taxonomy): domain Eukaryota; kingdom Metazoa; phylum Chordata; class Aves; order Passeriformes; family Dasyornithidae; genus Dasyornis; species Dasyornis broadbenti. Next base: position 269,748 of record VZRN01001116.1, on the reverse strand, counting down.
AGTCCTTTAAGCCTCAGTGGAGTGGCACCCATGGGGCAAGCCCTGCCATGGTTTCTCACTGCCAGGTAAAATGCACCCAGGATGGTGGAGGAGCACTGAGGGGCAGGAATGCACTGCTGCAGGATGCTCTGAGCTCTGGTAACTCCAGGGGTCCAGGCTGCATTCAGCTTGGATCAGAACATTGCTCCACACCTGGGGCACCAGGACACTCAGGGTAGCCCCGTGCCTGCTGCTGCCGCCAGCAGAATCCCTGCAGCCACCAAGCTCTGCTGTCTCTCAGTCACAAATACGAAATCCCTCTGTCTGCCTGCACACAAAGCTTTGGTGGGATCTGGCCACAAGCCAGGCTTCCCCTCCACTTACCAGCCCCACTTTGACCTCACCTAGACTAAGCTCAAGCTATTTTGCTTCTACATCTCCTCTGCTCACATAACATGGCAAAATTTGGATGCTGTTATCCACAGTAATACAAAGTTTGATAAAGACCTCACCCTGTGTTCCAGTTCCTTTCAGAGCCCTGAGACCTATATTGCACAAAGAGGAGCAAGGGCAGGGAACCACCTACAGCCACTTATTGCACATTATCGATTTCTTTCCATTGTGAAAAACACTCCCTTTTTCAAAAAGCCACCTTCCACCCCCTCCCTCGTGGCTATTGATTCCACAGACCAAAACAATAATGTGCACCTTGCTGCAGTGAACTTATGAATGTCTAATTTTGAACAGGAAAATGTCACAGACCTGCACTCATAGGCAGGGCTTTGAACTGAAATGTATATCCTGTCTCTTCATCCGTGGTTTCCTGCAGAGGAACATTTACTCCCTCCAAAATTCGCTATTAATTTAAGCATTGTTAATGATACCCAGCCTCTCGCTGGCAGAGAGAGGAGGATGCAATTGTCCATTTTGGTTCCCAGGAGGTCCTTGAATGGCTGTGACAACCACCAATAATAGGACTTAGATAAAAAGAGAAGTTGCTAACTTTGTCCCAATGTATCATAGTTATAATTTCCTTGAAAGATGAAAGGATTGTTAGACTGACTGGGAATACAAAGCAACTCTCCTCAGATTGAACTGAATCATCTTTGCCCATTTCATCTGTATTGTTCCTTTTCTTATCTGTGTATTGTGGAGTCCTAACTTTTCTTGCAAGTAGCTTACCCTCAAACCCAGCCCCTAAGTGACACAGGTGCTGGGTTGTAGGAGATGTAGGTGCACTGAGAACCTGATCTCTGGAAGTATTTAGGTGCATAAGGATGTCGAGACACGCAGAGACGTTTTTCTCAAATGCTCGAAGTTACAAATCCTCCTGTACTACCATTTCCCATCTAAGAAAATCAAACTGCCAGTAAGATTCTGACCACAGTTCCTCTCATAGTGAGCTGTACCATTTTATAGAGAAGTTTCCATATTCTTATTGCACATTACTGAGTAAGTCTGGACTTTGACCTATTTAAAGTCCTAAGATTTCTATCAGAAAATCAACTCATGCAAATTACAGGGCTTTGCAATATGACCACTGTGTTTCTTTTAGAAGATTACCATAAAGATTGATTCTGCTGAATATAAAGAACATGTGTTTGTGGGTAGGGAGAAATATCCCCATAACAACTTCAACAATTCTTATTTTACAGTGACTAGGAGCTTTTATTAAACAAATGAGAGACATTTTGGATTCACTGCTACTTTCTATTTTAAGCTTCAGACAAAGGCTTGGCAGCTTTCAACCACTCAGGATGTAGCACTAGAGGATGCTGACAAGGGAAATTGCCAGTGTAGGAAATTATCTGTCCCCAGGGAGGGGAAGCCAAGGGAAAAAGTTTACATTTTGGGTCTTTGCAACAGTAGAGCAAGAGAAGACTTGCACTAGGGTAAAGAAATTAAATGAGTCCCTAAAAGAAACTGGCTAAGGGCTTTTCTTTGGGTGCTGTAAAAAAATTGTAGCCTCTGCACATCAGAATTAAGAACCTAAGAAATTGTCAGGCAAGAGCTTGGAAAAAAAACCAGGAGAAAATACGGTACGAAAATGACAACGCAGAAGAATAGTTTGGTTTAACTGTTGAGGAAATAAAATGTGGGAGGTATTTCCGGGATAAGAAGCAATTGAAGTCAGAGAAATTCACTATAATATGAGTTTGGAGCCTGTAATAGCTTTTGTGTTCCCATGAAAGACACCTGATCAGAGCAATGTGATATAGCCTGTCTTACTTAATGGATAATTTCTTTGGTTTTAGTTGCTTGCTTCACTCAAAGACACACTTTCTTTCACTGATATTTGTATGGGATTGTCACTGTGTTAAAAAGTTGTACAGATTTCCAAAAGGAGGCTGTGTGTGCATGTGCACACTGTGTTTATGGGTAGGTACACTTATCTGAATTAATTTTGTTATTATGCAGACTTAATTCAAAATACATTAGAGGAAGACATTATTCAACAACTAATAGATGTTGTACCATCAACATATTCTAATGGGCTGATTAGCAATTTTATTGTATTCAATTTGTGGCATAGCAATTCCATGTCAGGTGGAAGAGCTATCAAAATGAAAAACTGCATTAAAATTAAAAACCAATAGTCCAAGTTTCAGTCTGAATGAGCTTCCTGGTAGAATGAGGAAGTGTGGTTATCCATGAGTCTGCCCTGCATACCTGTTAAAAATAGGCTGTGGAAATCCTTTGATAAAGATGGAGAAATTAGTTGTTTCTACTATTTCACGCACAAATTTAGTAAATATGTCACTGGGGTTTTAGGGTTTCTTCTTTTGATCCTCTCTGTTCCCTCATGAGAATAGCACTGAAGAGCCGTGACCCTGCACATTTCTTTTTGGAGGAGCTTTTGTCCTACGTTCAAAAACTGTTTGATTTGTCTACTGCCTTCTGAAACACAGGCATGGAAGCAATAGTTTATCATCCTTTTGCCTCTCATTTTTACACCTATAAAGCAGACACCTCTTAACTCACCGGGAAAAAAATATATGCTGGGGAAAGTATGAGGATTTTTCACATATCCTGCTCAGTCCTTCACAGAGCCTAAGCACAGGAAAGGCTCCTGCCTGAAAGCCAGTTTGAGTGCTGAAGGGAATGGGTAACACCACTTTTGCACACCCACATGGGAGAGGGAATCCTCTGCCCTCCTGAACCACTTCAGAGCCCTTGTGTGGCTGCTGGTGGCCCTCCTGGTGCTGTGGCTCCTCAGTGAGGCTGCCCTGGGGGACTCCCCTGTCCCCATGCGCTCACAGTTTGCTTCCACGCTGTTTGCACTGATGTTTGCGAAGCTGCACTTTGACATCTCAGATCACTGAGATGATCCCGTTAAAAATAGCCCCCAGTCCAAGAAAGAAGCAAGAAGATGGATTTGCCACAGGTGCAGGTACTGCTGCCATCCTCGGCCCTTCTCTGTCTCTCTGGTGGAGCATCTTGTTCCCTTAGCAGAGGCACTGGCAATTTGCTATGGCAAACCAAAAATTAACAGCAGTTTAAATGAGTGCTCGAGCTGTAAACTCAAATACAACTTTGCTGTCAGTTCAGCCGGACTAATGACTAATGGACTAATGAGAGTAGCCCACTTCTCCCAGCCGTGAGCTCCTGCCACCCACAGGGTGGGACAGGGTGCCTTGCCGATCTGGTGAAAAAAGATCTTTTTCTCCTTTTGCTTTCAGCTCCATCAACATCCAGCTCCCACTCCCTGTGGGCTGCAGGTTCAGCAGCAAAGGTGGGGAGGCACTGAGAAATCACAGATGGACTGGAGGAAGACAGGGCCGTCCCTTTGAGAGGGAATGTGGTTTTAGGTGAGTTTAATCCAGTTGTGGGGCTGTGTCTTGAGAAAGCTTTGGAAAGGACAACAAGCCCACTCACTGAATTCTCCTGAGTGATGGTGACTGCCAGGCAAAGGCCGTGGCAGACAGATGGGACAAGGACTGCCTCAGTCCTGGCCATTAAACCCATCAGGGGGGTAAGACAGATCCCCAGGAATGCACATAAGCATCCGAGAGGTTGGAAGGGTTGCTTGTGTCACTGAAATTTTTCACCGTATGTTTCTGCAAATGCATACCCTTTGGGGATTTTATCTTGTAAAGGCAGTGGAGGAGCATCCCACCTGACACAGCTGTGCCTTCTACAGATGAAAAGCTTTCGGAACCGATGCCTGGCTGAGCCCGGCTGAGCTGGGCTCCCTGTAGCAGGCTGAGGGCAGTGTGAAATGAAGCCCAGTGCAAGGGGTGCTGCTTTACAGCCTCTCAGCAAACTGCAGCGGAGGATGCAGTGCTGTGAAGCATCGGGTGCTCTGTGCCTTGGAAAGCCTCAGGTGAAGAGGGAGGCGGCACATCTGAACACGCTCACACACGCACACAGAGTCTTGTTACAGTGCTATTTCTGCAAAAACGATGCACTGACTAAAGCAGAAGCTGCAATAAACTGCAGGACAAGTTCTGTGAGCCAAGGTGCACTGAACATCATGTGGCATCCTTTTAAATCTTATTTGGAACTGAAATATTCTGTTGGGGTTTTTTTTTTTTCCTCCCAACAAAAAACATGGTCTATTGTTACTTAAATAGCATATATTTCTGTAATAGCCTTTTAATGCAGAGCTGTTTTTCTTTAGGGCCTTGAATATATGCAAATGGAAATGAAGAAAAGAGCTGAAGTAGAAAGGAAGCACAGTAGTGTGGAAAAAACGGAGGGGCAAGTGACTGTAAAGATCAATGGCAAAGCAAGCTTATTAGGCTTTGAGGGGAGGAAGTGGGGGTTATTAAATATCTCGTGTTTCATCCTATGTGAATATAGCTGCCTTATTGCAGAGACTCTGCAGAAAGTCAGAATATGTGAAGGAAGCAGCCTCCACTGAGATAAGTGATACAAATCAGAACGTTTCCATTCCCTCAGCTGTGACGCCATTCGACTCCAAAAGCACTGTTTAAATATGAATGGCATCCTGTTTATGTGCGTATTAGCAATATGCATGTCCATAAAGACCTGCAGAAATGCAAATATTGCTCTGCACACAAGTGTCTCCCACTGAGGCTGCCTGGAAAACTAGCATCGGGACACAAATTGGTAACAATAAGTGCAGCTGAAGCCAATAATGAGGTAAAATACATATGCATGTGTGAGGAGTGTAAACCTTGGCTCTGAATCATGTGCCTCTTAGTGTCTGGTGATACTAATTCCCCAGTGCCTCTGCCCCTCTGTCCTCAGTTGCAGGTGCAACCAGAGGATCCCTCTTTCTGCTTCCAACACCTTGGATCAGTGTCCATTTTACATGGCAGGGGCTGCCAGAGCAGATGGGCTAGGATTGGCTTTGTTGCACATGTACAGGTTTAAGCAAATATAGCAATTATGCTGAAATTTGCTTAAAATGAAGATGCTGCTGGAACCTAGGAAAGGGTGCACAACCAGAAACCCTGCAGTACAGTATTGAGTGGGAACCTCCTGTTTGATCAATGAATGCATTAGTGCTGCCCAGTTTACAGCAATATCCTATCCATACGCTTTTAAGGAAGAGCTCAAGGAAAGACAATTCGCAATATGGAAGTTTCCAGGTTCTTGTGTTTGGTTATTTCTGCGATGTTAGCGCTGGGAGGGTCACGGAAGGTCCCTGTACCTAGGGTGCTTTTTCCAGCTCATCAGCTGTTTTAGTTTAGTGTCCTTAGCTGTGCTGGAAATTCTGACTCGATAGATTTTGTTCCAGCCAAGAGGTCTCCAAAGCATTGTTTGTGAACACTCATTCAGAGAAACCCTTAAGATTTGCCTATAGTTGTTTTTCATCAGCATTTGCACCAGTGATACCACTGCACTGCCAGAGCGTTGGTGGAGAGCACAAGCCTTGCCAGGGTTCATGTGAAAGCGTCTGCATGCAAGTTCACAGAAGAGGTTTTTCCCGTCCCCCAATCGCTTTTTACTGGTTTGGCCATAGAAAGGGTAGAAATTCATCCTCAGAGAACATGCACGGTAGGGGATTTCTTCCTATCACGTATCTGAGTTCTCACCACCCCCTCCCAAACTGCAGTAGATGACTCGTTCTGTGCCTTCATGCCAAGCTTCTGCCAAAGTTCGTACAGCCTTCAGAAACCAGGCTGGAAACAGGTCATTAGACCACTTTCATAACAGTGAGAAGTGTCGTGCTTTTTGGCTTAGCTGAGAATAGTTAACCAAGAGAGAGTCTTCTGAGTGACATTTCTCTGGAGAACTCCCTAAAATCAATTATCTTCTAAGCATGGGTAATCTCAGCCAGAAAGATGAACCTCTGAGGAGCCAGGAGCTTTCTGCACAAAGAGAAAAATTAAACTATTTGCAGTAAAAATTCCAACACTTACAAGCCAAACTAGTTACAGAGGATACAGATGCATCACTTTTAAATTAGTCTCTGTCTGTGTCAGTTTGTATTTGGTCTCTGTACAAACAGACCACCGTCTCACCCGCAGTGAGGAATCTTCGGGGTTTTGCAGTGACAGGAATCTTTTCGCTGCAACTTTTGTTGTTTACCTCTGAAATTTTAATGAAATGGAAATTTAGGGGGGTGGGGACACACACTTGGGTTTTTTTCCCTTAAGCATTATCTTACTACCTTGATTCAGAAAACTTCCAAATTGTGCATATCTCCTGAAGACAGAATTAATAATCATATGATCTATCATGGGGAATTGACTGTCACTTTGACAAATGAGATATTAAGCTCTGCCAGGCTGGAGAGCTGAGAGGGTTTGGTGATTTAGCAGGTGCTGAGTGCTACCCTTGCTTTCTTCCCCAGTGTTTCTCAACCCAGCCTCCAAAAGGTGGGACACCACAATCCTCTAGGTAGTGGTGCTGTTGGTGTAGGATGTGTCTGGATCCTTGCTGGCAGTGCCTTGCGTTCTGCTTTGCTCTGGAATTCTCTGAAAGAAAGTAAACGCCCTTGCTCATCTCTTTCACGGCAAATTTTTATCCCAACATGAGATAAGATTCAAACTCTGAAAGCTGAAATGATTTAATTACAGCTGTATAGACAGCAAATGAGAGTGTGCTTTCGGTCACAACCCCTGCAGTTGAGATAATAAGAGAATTTCCATTACACCCTTCTTTTCTGTCTCAGGAAAGTCTGAATAAAATCTTTCACTCTCTTTGAATAGCTGTAATTAAATCAGTACACTGTTCAGGATTTTAGCCATACCCCAAGCTGAGGGGCAATCTCTGCAGAGACCATTCTTGCCTCTGAAAGCTGCTGTCATCAGACCAGAAATACCTTCTGAAAGCCAAAATTATCAGTATACAATATACACTGGTATATTGCTCTTCATCAAGCACCTACATGAAATACTGAATCTAACTGGCCCCTGGAAAATTGCTATGATAGTCTGCAATCAAACCACAAATTCAGACAAAATGTGATGACTTTAAAGGGTCAATCCAGTTGTCAAACATCTTGTAAATATGCAATGATTAAGAAACAAAAATTGTTTGTTTATGTTCATCTGAACAACTCTACTTTCTCTGTTACCTGTGTCTTGTTTTGAAGAAATTCCAACTCAACTGTTAATTTAATCCCTCAAATTCTCCGCTTACAGCTGTCTTCTGGCAGCTACAAGCTTCTGTTAAATGGCTTTTATTCGGATTTTGGCTTTCCAGTATGGTAAGAGTCAAGGAGGTGGGATCAGTCAGATTGCATGGGGCTCTGAAGACCTGACACAGTGAATTGCATCCTTGCCTACGACAGGAGTGTTGGAACCAGGTGGTCTTTCAGGTCCATTTTAGCCTAGGCCATTCTGTGATTCTGTGATTCTATGATTCTGATTCTATGGTCAGCACCTGTGGATGTGCTGGTCTCTCAGATTCCAGCCTGCACACCTGCCATGGTGATCCAGCACCCTCAGGCCACACGGGAAGCTCCTCAGGGCTGGGCTCTGCCTTGTTTGCACGTTTGTTGTACACTAAATGTGGAGAAACTGGGAAGAGTCACAGGTTGCTGAGGGCTTTTGCAGTTGCTGATCCTGCCCTGCTGTGGACACTCTGCCTGCTCCTGCCATGATTAGTTCCTTATCCCAACACAGGATATTGGGATTGGTACTGGAACATGGCCACGCTAACTTTATTTTTTCATTAAACGAAACAAATTAGTCCCAAAAGATATGTTGTGTTCCAAAAGGGGCATTACCATTTTTTAGCCAATTTTCTTATTGCTGCTGTAAAAGTATAAGGAGATGCATTAGAGGGATATAGTTTAAAACCATGCCAGCACAAGAATCTAGATGTTGTCCAAAATTAACAAATTCAAGTATTATTTCTCCCAGAGGTTAGATGGTATAATTTTTATATTTTTCCATCATGTTTAGGTAGCGTTTTCCATAAACTCTGCAGCCAAGGAAAGTTTTGAATAATTTTAGCCGTTATTAAGTTCAATTTTGGAGACAATTATCAAAGCATGACTAACACATATAGCAGGGTGAGGGTTTATGCACTTTTATTGGGCAAGTAGGAGCTGGTGTTTATTTTTCCTAGATTACAAGGAGTGTCAGTTTCAAGACATGCTCACAAACACCTTTGTTCCTGGGGATAGTTTTACCCTGCCAGCTGTGCATATCCATGGATTTAGCATCCTCAGAGGCTGCTGCAGCCTGCAGAAAAACGTACTGGAGGCTCCATCAAGAGTAAGGGCCAAGCCATGTGGCACCAACACTATCTAAAGAAAAGAGCAAAGGAAAATGGGAATAAACACCTTTGTAAAGCTGTTCTCACATGTGAGGAAACAGATGATGATATATGATGCCACCTGTGCTGTTCACAGCTCTGTTTTCATTTAAAGTTTTCATTTGGGTAGGTGGAGCAGTTTCTCCTTTCTCCAATAAATAAAAAAAAAAGGTTAATCTCAAACTTTATTTCATCTCCAGCCTTAAAATGTTGTTTTGTGTCAGTATGTGAATGACCAGAGCATTACTTCTCATCACAGTGCCAGAAGGGCAGGAGGATGGTAAATTGAAATCCAGTTTGTAATTGCCACAGTTTTCCCCTCTGCTTACCCTGTGTTGACAATGGGTGTTTGTGTCAGGTGAAAGGAGTCTGCAGACACGTCAGCATCTCACTTTTCTCTGTCCATCCAAATGTGCTGGCAAGTCAATTTATGAAGGCTAAATTATAAGCAGTACACAAGAGACGGAAAAATCTTTATTAGATAAAACAGGCAGTGCAGGGTATGGCTCTCTGCCTGAGAACTTATCTGATGCCAGGCTGACAGTATTCCTGCCCAGCGGAAATTATTAGTCTTTGAAAGGGGTATGTAGTGAAACACATTGAAAAAGGCAGCACAAAAGGCGTCTGTCTGCTCCACAGTTATCACAGGTAGCTACAGCACACTGTGTGACAACTGTGGAGGAAACCCACCCGCAGCTGGAGATGTGCCAGCCTTCAGGACAGATCACAGAGCGTATCTGATGACAGTGCCATGTTTCCTATAGGTGGATGTGGCTAATCACAAAAACAGGCATGCAGGGTGACACCAGCACAATTAGTTTTCAAAACTCTCAGCGGTCACAGAGTGTACATACACAATTTTATCCAATTAACTAAAATTAGTTTTGTACATTGCGTGCCAGGGGTGTTTCTAAGGCTCTAGGGGTGAAGACTGGAATGATCACTCTGGTTCAGCAGGCTATTCGGGTTTGAAGTCCTGGTTTAACAAGGCACTTCAACACATGCATAAATTTAAGCATTTGAAAAGTCCTGTTGTTGACAGTGGGGCTACTTAGGTGCTTAAGCTGAATAACTGCTTCAATGTTTTGCTGAATATGACAAAGTTGAGTAAATGTGGCACAGCTCTGGAGCTTTTAAACGTCATGTCAGGCAGAGCAAACATCATTAACGAACACCAAGTCCCTGTCAAAAGGGTACCCGGCTCCTCCAGGGTGAGGGAAATTTTGAAGTGGTGCTGCTGTGTGGGAGCACAGTCAGTTCTGACTGTAATTCACTGCACACTTACCTTTCCCTGCTGCAGAGAATGCCTCTCATCTCCTCTTTAGTAGCAGCTTCTTTTTATTAGAAACAAAACCCCAAAAAGTCACGATCTAAGCTCATATTCTTGCAATTTTTGTGCTGTTTCATTCAAGTTAGGGGCTATTGTGGGTTCAATCCCAGGATGGACCATTCACTTAAGAATTGGACTCATGATCCTTGTGAGTCCCTTCCACCTCAGAATATTCCGTGATTCTTAGGCTTCTGTTATTCTTAGAACATGTCCAAGACGTATTGATCTGCTGAGGAACCTCAAAGGCTGCAAAATCCAATGACAATTCATTTTTTGTTTCAACAGATTGAGTAAGAAGCCGGGGAGGGGCGGGGGTGGAACATTTCCATGGCTGATCTTGCATCCATGAATCCAGCCCTTTGTTCAGCTGGGGCCTGCACGCTGACAAATGTGCTGTTTCCTGAAAGCTGTAACATCTTTGTCTGGGGTCCAGGTGCGGGAAGTAGGGTACAGACTGGGGCAGCCCGTTTCTAAAAAGGTTTGGTGGGGTTTTTTTAATCATTTTAATATTAAGAAAGCACCCCAAAATCTCAAGACATGCTTAAGATCGAAAGGACTCCAGCTGAAGAAAATGTTAGAGCCTCTTTTCATCCCCCAGCTACCCATCTTTGCCCCCCACTGAAGCCTGGTTCAGTCAGCTATTATCTATCCTTTTTCACAAACACTGCCTTGTTTTTTCTTTCTGAAATCTTTATGAGCCTTAGGTCTGCTGCAAGCTACAGATTAGGTAGTTGTGTGTGTATTGAGATACGGTGTCAGCCTTCTCCTTGGCTGGACACAAGGCCAGTTTCGTGACGCTGTCAGTTCGTCAGGAATGGTAATACCCTGAATGCTGAGTTCTCACATATTGTCACATTAGGTCGTTTTACCCTTGAATTGCCTCAAGACGAAAGATAACACCCAGTCAGCCTATCAGTTTCATACAGCAGTTCCCAGTTTCAAAATCAATGGGAGGTAAGCAGAGGGTGGCTGGGTCCCATGGAATTTGACAGCTTGGTATTGAAACACAGCGCACAGCTCTTAGCAAGAAAATGTGGGACTTGGCTTGGAATAAACATCATTTTTTCGGCACAGTGGTAGAGCTCAAAAATTGAAGAAAAAAGACCCAGTGATTTTTTTTTAGAGAACAAAAGATTCTTTGAGGGTGTTTTAAATAAGAATGCAGGACCTTAGAAACAAAATACTGCATCACAAGTCTTAGATATGAGCTTAGACGCTGCTCATAAAACTATTGAGGAAAAGGTGTTCTGGTCTCTCCACCTTGGTCTGATCATCCACACTGCAGAAAAGCATTTGTCTGATTTGTCTCCTGATTCAAACCCCATGGGCACTACCCGCAGTAGCCTACAGGGTACCCAGTTAGTGTCTGAGCTCTCCAGCACTTGGATCAACGAGTGAGTGTCTTCATTACTGACTTTTAAAGTCCTTTTTTCTTTTTTTTTCTTCCTGTTAAAATGGATATTCGGGTGTTTCTTTCTGCTGAGTACCATAACTCTGCCAGAACATGAGAGCACAACCCTCTGGACAACTTGGTGGCCAGAAGCTGCATCCGGCAGGGACGTGCCAGACCCTGGTTATAAGTTTTACTCTTAAATAAGCAGATAAGACTTATAAAATACTGAAGTGTCCCACAGTCTGGGATTGTACTTTATTCCTTGAGCCATCATGGACCAAAGACTATGCCACGAAAATAACAAGATGCTTTGGATATATCAAAATTTCAACAATCCCTCTCCTTTTTTTTTTTTTTTTTTCAATTAGGTAGTAACTATTTCACAAATCCGACTTGAAATGGAAAATTATTTCCTTTGATCTGAAATTTCAATCCTCTTGAAATACACTTTTTTCTTATTTCTTTCTTTTTTTTTTTTAACAGAAAGAAACCAGGCCTACAGAGAAGCAGCTAATATGTTTTTACAGCTGTAGCTATTAAAGGACACATTCGCAGCCCAAGGAGGATCCAGTGCCCAGTGAAGCCGACACAAAGCCCCTGAATTAAATGGGCCTAAATTCATGTCCAGACAAGCCATGAAGCTCTCTGGAGATAGCATCTAACTGGGTATCATAAATAATATTTAACCAATGGTAAATCATTGCAGAAGATAAAATCCCATTACTGTTTTGCCACCTACGTTCTGACCAGCCTTTGAGGAACGGGCTCTTTGTTAGGTGTCAGAAAGCGCTGGGCTGTAACTCCACTGCTAATTCAGGTGTACTGGGCACTGGTTATTTAACTGGGAGGGGAAGGGACAGATGGGAATCGTTTCTCATCTTGCTGAGCAAGATTCTTCACAACTCACCCATCAGTGTCTGTGGTGAGTCTCTCAGCACCCTTGGGGAATACATGGGGTATCACTGTTCTGCTTTTAGGAGCAGGAAAGTTGCAGCAAAGGGGCCACTGTCTCAATTGGACCCAGATGCAGCAGTGCCCTGTCCTATCTCCTGTCCCACCTCTGCTAGCAAGGGGCCATCTCCAGAGATGAGCTGAGCACTTGCAGCATCCCTGGAAATCACAGAACCACAAAATGGGTCAGGCTGGAAGGGACATCAGTGCATCATCTGCTCTCACCTCCCTGCTCAAACAGGGTCATCCCAGAGCACATGGCACAGGTTTGTGTCCAGAGGGTTCTTGAATATCTTCAGTGAGCGAGACTCCACACCTCTCTGGGCAATCTGTTCAGTGCTTGGTCACTGCACCACAATAAAGAAATTCTTCCTCATGTTCGGGTGGAATTTCCTGGGCTTCAGTTTCTGCCCATTGCCTCTTATCCTATTGCTGGGCACCAGGGAGCAGAGCCTGGTCCACCCTCTGACCCTTCCGTGCTGACTCTGACAGACAGGGATGAGCTCTCCTCTCAGATATCTCAAGATTGAAAAGGCCCAGCTCCCTCAGCCTTCTTCAGTGAGATGCTCCAATCCCTTCATCATCTTTGTCAACCACTCCAAGACTCATTCTGTGTCTCTCCTGTGCCNGGTCTTCTTGGCCGCAGGGACGTGTTACTGGCTCAGGGACAGCTCACTGTCCACCAAGACCTGCAGGTCCTTCTCCCAGAGCTGCTTCTCAGCAGCTTGGCCCCAGCCTGTGCTGGTGCCTGGGGTTGTTCTTCCCCAGTGCAGGACCCTGCATTTGCCTTTGTTGAGTTTCGGGAGGTTCCCTGCCCATGTCTCCAGCCCGTCGAGGTTCTTCTGAAGGGCTGCACAGCTCCCTGGGATATTGCCCCTCCTCCCAGCCTTGTGTCATCAGAGAACTCCCTGCGGAGGCATCTGCCCCTCTCCCAAGTCCAGGCAGATGACGCCAGTTTCTCTTCCCCCAGCCACCAACACTGTTAGCCCCTCATAGAAAGCCACCAAATCAATCAGGCATGATCTGCTCTTAGTGAAGCCACGTTGGCTGTCACCAATCCCCTCCTTACCTTCCATGTCTCTTAGCATAGTTTCCAGGAGAATCTGCTCCATGATCTTTCCAAACACAGGAGTTAGTCTGACTGCTCTGCACCACTTGTTTTTCCTCCTAGAAGGATGCCGAAATGTCTTACACCCGCACAACCATTGTCATTTCACTGGTCTTGTGCGCATACGTTTCTGAGGTACTGCAAGAGTTAAATGTTGGAATTTCAGGACAGGACAGCTGCAGTGGGGGAGGATGCTCTGCTATGCAGGCACTTGCCATTAGATGTCTCCAGCCCCCTGGTCTTGGAAACAGAGGGAGTCACGAATGACAGTCGGTAGTAGCAGAAGGTGGAACTGAAAGCTGGTCATTCATTCTCCTAGTTAGCAAGCAAGGCCTGATGTAAAGTGTCCATTTGCTTGGGAAGGAGCTCTTGGACTGCAAAAAAATCTTCTAAATCAAAGTCCTCTCTGACCTCTGATGGACCTGGACTTTCTGAATGAAGCAGTCCAGTGCCCTGGTGGAAACAGTGGTGGAAGTATGTTGAGGTCAGGATACTCTGCAAGTAATAAACACGGGCCTACGGAATTTGCTTCTCAATGGTTGAGACGGCTGCAGTAATTTTCCTCCATTTAGTTTACTTATTTAAACAACACAACAGATATTCCTCTTGTGATTAACAGGGATTTTTTAAAAACAATAAAGCTTACACTTTCAAAAATACTTACCAAGCCAAGCAAAGCTAAGCAAAGCCAAGCTTTATCTTAGTTGGGGCTGGAATAGGATTTCATATGAATCAGTTTGCTATTTCCATTTTCTGTATGACTAAAACAGCCAAGAGCAGAGTGAAATGACTTGCAATGGACACTGTGCAAGCTCATGGCAAAGCTGGAATTTGACTAAATGCTCAGTCTGGTCAGTTTGTCTCTTTCCATGCAGCTGATCACAGAAGAGAATGACACATCTGTTCTTTGCAGTGGGCTCACTGGAAGTAATTAAGAAGGGCAATATGTGTTAAGATGAATTAAGATCTCTAAGGTAGAGACACGGCTAGGAAAAACTGCAAAGCACTGATTACATTAATTGTGATCATTTAGAGAAAACTCTCTCCTCTGAGCAGAAGGAGAACTTGCCTCATGACCTGTGTCAGGGCCCAAAGCTAACTGAAGAGTCAAAGCAGCAAAACCAGACCAGTAGCAGACAAAGGAAGAGCTCTACCACCTCAAACCACAAGTCTGTTTCCCTGAGTATGCCCAAGATTAGGGACCTGGGAGTGGGAATAAGCCTATGGCAAAGGTCTGCTCCCTTCCAGAAGGTTCTTCTCCTGCTCTGGCTGTGCCCAGGCAAAGGGAATGCTCACACCCAGGCATTCATACTGCAATGTGTCTGTACCATTCGCCTGGGCACCCCAGCCCTGCCCAGAGCAGCCACTGGCACCGGCAACCCTGCTAAGGGCAGGTCCCACATAGGCAGGGTCAGGCCAGTCCTGCTGTGTTTGTCTGCATCAAACTTTGAATCACCAGCCATGAGCAGCTGAAAGGCCACATAAATAAAGAAGAGCTTCAACATTTTCTGATACTTGCTGAACTTCTTGTAAAAAAATTCAACAAAGATGAATGAAGGCAAATGCTAAATGTTTGAGATTTATGGTCTACATGATGACCTTCCTTTGAAACAGTGTCAGTGTCATTCCCCCTTGCTGGCTGAGTGCACACACTCTGTCTCTGCAGCAATCCCTGACCATTTCTTTCTGGTTTCACTTTTTCTCCACTCTAATTTATAAGGATGTGTCCTGTCTTCATGTCTCAGGGAACACATTGGACTTTCAATAAACATACACAATGCAGTTCTGTTTTTCTCAAGATCCAAAAGGAAAAGGCCCCTCCCGACAAGAAAAACAACCCACCCAGCCATTCCCTCAAGCAAATACATCAGGACGGAGACGACCAGCTTTGTGTTGTGCCCTGGAGGTTTCCAAGCTGCCGCCTTCTGCAGTGGAGAGCTCTATCAGTGAGGGCCAGTTCTTGATCCCAGGTGGGGTCTGGGACTCTCACACCCAGCTGTATGTGATGCCTGGCTCCTCCCTTACCCCCTGACCAGAGAGACAGATATTTTCCACCAGGGAAATATAATGCCCAAGGAGCCAGGCATTACAGACTGCACTCCATGGCCTGCAGGAGCTGATACTCTTCCTGTTGAACTGGTATCAAGTTATTTCTCTGGCTGATGGCTGAAATGTCTTTTAAACTACTAGCATGGCATGGTTTTGATTTTTTTTAAAAAAAAATGCATTGACCTAGGGACCTTGAAACTTGTCAAATTTGTCTTACAACCTGACCCCAAGACCATTAAAGTCAGTTTAAAGTCCCCCTTTGATTCCATCGAACTTTAGATTGGCCCTTGGCAAATGTTTCAATTAACCTTTGCCAGGTTTCATGTTTGTAATGAAATCTAAATTCATATTAGTTTCGTGCAGTTCCCTTTTCTATAACAAATGTTCTTCACCACCTCGTTTCCAAAAAAGAGATGTCCTCAGGCCTTACAGACCAAGTAGAGCCTTAGACAGAAGATAAACCGGTGGCCACATGGGACCTGTGTTTAGAAGGATGCCACAGCAATGTCAGAAACAAGGTGGTTATTTATCAGAAGGTCCCCAAACCACTTTACACCTCAGTCCGCTCATCCCTTTACCCTCTGTTCAGGAACTGTCCTGTTATCAGGGAGCAACACTGGGCTCACTGACTTGGTTACCAGAGGAGAGAGGAAAGAGGTGCATTGAAGTAAGAAATGCCTATAAGGCCAAAACCCAGGCAATGCCACACTCATCCAGGCTCAGACAGAGAAACTAGAGAACACAGGAGAACCAGGTGCCGCCAGTCAAGAGGTAGAAAACAACTGTCTACATGGCAACTCTTAAGCTACAGAAAACGTGAAGTCATTCACACCAGCATAGGCCTCTCTCATCTTCCACAAGGATGCAGAGATCTCAAATTATCCCACATTTGCCACCTTGCAAATCATCAGGGACAGTTGCCATGGATCAGCGGACACCTGATAACTTGTTACCCAGCAGTGAGTTCTTCATGTGTTCAAACTTGTGATCTCCCCTGGGACTGAGAGGCGCTCTGCAATGTTTTGGAGTGTGCCAGGCTTTCTGTCTAGCACTCAAATGCTGTTTCCCTCTCTTTGATGCCCCTTTATTGCTACTTATTTCTAAGAATACCCTCAAAATTGCAGTTCCTGCTATTTTTTTTATTAACTGGAATTTCTTGTTATTCACCTGCTGAGTGGAGTGATTATTTCAGAATACCCTTAGTGCTTGCCCCTCTCCTCACTGCAGCTTAAGGACTATCTTTTTGGGGGCTGCTTGTTTCTGGAATGGCTCTGTTTGGTGGTACCTCTGAGAGGGAATAAATTACTTTCAGATGGGCTGTGAAAACTGCTCCTTCAAAACACCAATATTAATCAGGCTCCAACACTTATCTTCTGTATTGCGGCTGCTTGTCTCCCTCATCCCACCAGAACCAAGAGAGCTTAAATTAGCTTTCAAGGACACAAGTTCTACATCATTTTCACTTCCATTCAATTTTGTTTACTTTCTCAACAGTATTGGCTCAATAGTACCCTGGTATTCCCGTCCAGTGCTTACTCAAGATCAGTGTGCAAAGCACATCTTCTGATGATAACTTGGGTTTTCCATTTGTAGTCCACAAGGGGCCATGATATGAAGGTGGTAAGAAGCTTTGGTACCTCCTAGAATAAAACCTTGCACAGGCAGAAGCTGCGGGATGTGCCAGAGCAGAAAGGCAGGCTGGATAGCACACAGCATATGGGAGACCTGGAGAAGCGGATTTGGAGCAAGTGTAGCTTCCACGGCAACCAGCAGCGGCATCAAGTCCTTGGGGTGTGTTCTGCCAAGGAAGCTTCTGATGATGACGGTGCTCAGACCTTACTACCAAACAGGAGTTTTCTGAGGGCTGAACTGGTGTGGCACTGCAGCTGCCATCATCACCCTTCTGCCTTTGAGTGCATTTCAGTGCTGTGAGCCAGGTTCGGTGTGGGTTTCCACAAAAATAATAGTACATGCTAATAATAGCACATGCTAATAGTGCATGCTTCATGCTCTGCAGAAGGATGGCTGAACACACCGAAACCTCGTGCTGAGGTGCACTTTGGGTGCCTTCCTTTACCTGGCAGTCAACTAGTAAACTAGCACAGGTATCAGCTGAACAAAAATTCCTTACACTTGGGGTTTAAGGACCTACTTCTCGAGGAGCTTGACAAATGTGTACTAAAAAGTCAATTCTTATAAAATAATATAAGCTATCTTAGCTAGTAACACAGGGCAGAAGATGGATTTAAGAAAAATACGGTATTCTTTACAAACTCCAAGATAATTATGTTGTGTTAGATAACTTCTTTCAAGAAAAGAATGGGCTTGATATAAGGCAGATCCTCATGTCTGACTCAGAGTGGTTAAAACAACAACAAAACCCCTATAAAGCAAGAACTAGAAGGACAAGCAGGAGCAAAGAGCAAAAGCAAACGCAAAACATACAGAGCCTTGGAAAGTACAAGAAAGCAGAAAAAGCCTATAAATACTTATGTCAATAAAACAAGCCATTGGTCCTCATTTAATTAGCAATTTTTATTAACAGTGGTTTGTTGACTTGTGCAGTGTTTACCTAGGGCCCACATAAAAAGCATTACAATCAGGAGATAGTGGCATTTTAATCCCCCTATTCCCAGTGTGGAAATGAAAGTGCTAAACTGGTCATTTGTGTCCATCAATAGATCAGGGGCAGACAGATCACCAATCTTTGTATTTTCCTCAGGAGTCAGGATGCAGGGGGTTATAGCCATGGGCCCAGCTGAGCTGCAGCTTGTAGAGATGCAAGAGGCAAAATAACTTTGGCAGATGTCATTTCATCTGTTTCACATGGATTCATAAGACCACAGCCAGCAAAACAACTGCTGGTTCCCAGATCCATCTCTTCCTGCTAGTGGTGTAGCAGGATACAAACCCAAAGTCACATTTTATTTCCAGTCTTTGAACTCAAAACCCATTAATTAGAAATCTAAAGCCTTGCCCATATCTAAAATGTAGAATACCATTCCAGCAAAGCAAATCTGCTGGCAGTTTTGGGCTGGAGGTAAGGGGCCAGGACCCATCTCACCTGGTTTATTTACCACTGTGCTGAGTACTAGAGTGATTCTCCTCACTCTCTGTGTTGGCAAAATAGGAAACATGATGGTCCATGGTCATTTATTTCAGCAGGTCCTTTCTAGAATTCAGAAAACATTGCTCTCTGCCCTGTTTCTGCTTCCCTTAATCTGAGGTCAGGCAGGGGCTGAGCCACATCCAGAACTGTCTTTAAAGGTCAAAATGAAATGGTAGGTGAGGCTGCTAAGAGTGACCCCAAGGGATCAGTGCACTGCTGAGGCTTGCTGGTCCCTCTCCATGCTGCGCCTGCCTAGAAAGGTCTGTGCTGCCAGGGGCAGGGGTCTGGTGGCAGCTGGGAGCTTTTGATATTGGCTGTGGGTACAGGGAGGGCTTCCCCTCCATCTTCTCTGTCCCAGCTGAGCTGTGTAGGGAAGGTCAACCAAAGCCGTGTGTCCGGATGGTGTGGGCAGTGACCAGGACATTGTTTGCAGTCCTGGCCTGGACCCAGCCGTGGCTCATCCTCCTGTTGGATCCTGTTGCTGTTGGATCCTCAGCCAGCTGTGCAGACTGGAGGAGTTCGTGCAGGGAAGGCTGGGGCAGCAGGAATGCAGCCTGCCTGCATTACAGCACCTGCAGCCCCTAATTAGTCAGATACTTCCCAGCGAGACGCTGGTGACTAAATGGGTGTGGACTGAAATCCTCTTCCTGGTGAACCGGCCGGGCTCCAAGGGGCTGGCGTGTGGCTGGGACGGGGTATGGCACCGGTCCCCTGCCACGTGTGGGACAGCCCCCTGACAGGTCTGCTGACACATCTCGCGGGGTTCCTGTGCCTGCCACGTCCCGGCTCTTCTCCTGTCACCCCACAGCATGCCGAGGTCAGGCTTTCCAACCAAATCCAGCAAAGCCCCCCCGCCCCGAAATCTGCTGGGCTGAGGCCACCTGTGGCTCCTGGCTTTGCCCCAGGCTCGCAGGTGGCACAGCCCTGGGATCCGTGGCTCTGGACCCACCGGCACGGCTGTGCCTTCAGCCAGCCCGGAGCAGGCACCCATCTTTCACAAGGTCACCCTCTGGCAGATGCTGACGTCTTTCCACCACCTCAAAAACACAACTAGCAACTCTCACACCTCAGCCCACTGCAGTGGGCAATGAAAACAGCTTTTTTCCATCTTATAATTACCTCAAAAATGAAGGGAACTGAGCTGTCCTGGGCTGCAGGAGCCAATGCCAGGATCTCTGCCTTGCTGCTGCTGGGTCAGGGCTGGGCTGGGTGTGAGGCATACCTGGTGGCTGATGCCATTAATGACCTTTATCTCCAGGAGCAAGGAGAGGAGGGATAACGCACAAGTGGCTTTAATGGGTGACCATAAATATAATGGGAGACCTGCAATCACATAATTATCGGTCTAATCCATCCATCTGTCGCACACACTCTTTATTGATTATACACACACACACATAACATATATCTGCAACATGTATATATATTTGCAAAATGCTTGACAAATCATCCACGGATTGGGAGATTTATCCTACTTGTCACAGCTGTTCAGGCTGCTGTTTCCATTATAGCTATTCTTTCCCAGCATGCCTAACTTTCTTCAACGTGGCACTTTTATGCAGGCATTGAAACATCGTGTTTCAGCACAGTCTGAAAGGAAAAATAGGAAGAGACCTCATCTGACCACTTTTACATTCAGTAAAAATGAAAAATTACTTTTCCCAGGTTTTTGTGTTAATAATAAACTCCTGTGCTCTCTCTGACTGATGATGAGACAATTTACCTGGGAGGCATTGTGATTCTCTCAGCAAAACAAAGCAAGAAACTTCTGTAACTCTCCCTGTCCTTGTTCCCTCAGGGAAAAGGAAAGGGGGGAAAAAGCAAACAAGACTATTTCCTTCCAAGGGAAGGAAAAAAATGTATGCAAAAGACAAAAAAACTTTATGTGTGGGTTTATGAGCACTATATGTAAATATTCTCCAAGCTTGAAGCCTTTTCCTTCCTTCTTTACAGTAAGGAAAAATGTGGGGAAGGATTTTGTCTCATTCTATGAGAAGAATTGAGCTGTTTCATTGTAGGTGAGGATGCCATTGCCCTGCTAACACCTTGCTGCAATGCAGCTTTGCCAGACAAACTGGAGACCTGTGAGGGGTGCGAGGGCAGGGTGACACGAAACTGAAAGTTTGAGATGGCACAGTTTCAAAAGGTTCAGCTGTATATAAAAGGAAATAAACATGGATTTGGGTGATGTGCTTCTTTTCTGTTACCAATATGAACAGAAATGTATGGAAGTAGGGCTGCAAAGAATACCTCTTCCTCAGTGTGTGAGGTGGGCTGCTCTCTGTCCCGCCTTGTGCAGGAGATCAGAGGGATGCTCAGGCAGGCTGCCTGGAGAGCTGTAGGTCCAAAAGCTGGTGGCTGGGATCAGGAGGGTGATCTTCACACCAGGCTGCAGATGCTGGGAGCAAGGCCCTGGAAGAGGAGGTCTGGGGGCTTTGAAGGCAGCATGATATCAGTGTAGAAGGTGTGTGAGAGCTGAGGGTGGATCGATAGTGAATTTGGGCTTTGCTGGTGATTGCAAGATGTTGAAGGATTGCCCTGATAAGAAAGGTGTTTCTGTAAGCAGGAACAGATTGGAATTTTTTTTTTTTTTTTTAAATAATTGGGCTTTCCTGGCTTAAGCATATATGTCAATCTTTCTGTGGTGTAAATTAGTCTTAGCTGGTGATTTAGACCCACTAAAGGCCCTGTGCTGAAATAGTGCAGCCAAAATGCAGTGATCACACAGCTCAGTGTGGGTGGATAGGATGGAACAGCTGCCTGGTCCTGGGGTTGGGATGTGCAGGAGCAGCAGGGAGCAGGGTCAGCACCAGTGCTGACAGGGTTTGTGCCCTTCCTGTGATGCTGCAACTGTGAAACCCTGGGGTCAGAGGTGTCTGCCCAAAAAGCTGTCATTGCCTGTCTCTGGAGTAAGAGCAGCATCATAAGGGAGGGTGCAAGTCCCCTCGTGCCACTTGGCTACCAAACTGTGGCCCTCTTCTGAAACGGTGCTGCCTCGCCACCTGAGCTGGGGGTGATCAATCAGCCCTGCCAGTCCAGCCAATACACACTGGCAGCTCCTGAGGGCTCCATCCACTGAGGACGGAGCAGGGAGAGCCGAGGGCTGAGGCCCTCGATACTTCCTGGGTCTGGGGGTTCTCTGTTGCATGGGCAGCCAGATCCCTGAGCATGCAGGAGCCTGATACCAGCAGCGCTCCTCCCTGGCTGTGGGATTTGGGACTGCCCAGCAGCTTGTCTGGCATGCCCTGGTGCTGGCCACATACATAATCCCAGGGCAGGAGCCGTGCTTGAACTGCATGTGAACCGTAAATCCCTGCTCCTAAAGCTGAGGGCAGTTCCTGCTGGCACGCCTGCTGCGGCAGCTCAGCCTGGTCCCGGCACTGCCGCCCAGAGCAGCCGGCTCATTTAAATTGCTTTATAAATGGGCCAAAGAACTCTGGCTCCAGCCTTCATCTGAGCAATAAATACACAATAAAGCAGCCTCAGTGACTGAGGGAGGCCAAATAATCAACACTTCCAAAACAGGGAGGATGCTCTTACTGAGGAGAAGTTGTCTTTTGTGATGTTTTAGCCCTTTCCTGCCCCTTTTAAGGATTTCTCCTGGAGGGGATGGAGTAGAGGCTATGTTTAGCCAGCTGTATGCCCAGATGGTCTCAACACTTATGAACAACATCCCCTAGGAATAATTGTATTAAGTCTTCTTTGGATTTTATACTCTTGGGGGTTTAAAAAAAAAAAAAAAAAAAAAGATTCTCTAGAATTAATGGTTTGGCACTTCTGCATTTGATTACTGTATTAAGAAAGCAGCCAGTGCCTGACAGGTTTTTGTAACCACCTCCAAACTCGAGACATCACACAGAACTATGTCTTAATGAAAAGCTGGAAAGTGTATAATTGAGGCTGAGGTAGGATGTGCTGACATGCCAGAAAGGACGTTTGAACCCTGCCATACCAGTACGTCCACATGGATTTAACTCCAAACTTACCAGCCAAGTGAGGAGCTCTTCTTGCACAGACGAGAAGAGCCAGTGAAGAGTTTCCATCCTCCTGTTAAGAAGCACACATGGGAATGAATGTGTGCTCTATTTGGCTTGCAAATTTTACATCACCTATTGCGTTTCCACGCACTTCTTTCTTTGGGAAGAGAGAAAAGAAAGCAGCCAAAGAAAAGAAAGCAACAAACAAGAGAGATCAATGAACCATGGCAGAGCACTCTGCCGCACACACACTTTCCACCCGCCTTGGGAGAAAGCAGGGAAGGCTGTGGGGGATGAGGGGATGAATGCAGGCAACGCCACACAGTTCTGTTAAGGAATGTGCTGAGAGATGGGAGTGATGATGGTAACGTAAAAACTTTTCAGGGAGACGATTTGGAAGGGTATGTAAGTTTTAAAAGCTAGCATGCACTTTCCTGGTACATCCCAGTGAATCATGAAGTTCTTGGCAAGCAACAGCACTGCCCTCTTGTTAGCAAAATCCTTTCTGATGACATCCATTTTACAGACAGGGACACTGAGGCACAGAGAGGTTATTGCAAAGAGAAATTAACTTCCTTTAGGGAAAGAGAGATAACACCTGTGACTGAAGAGATCTAACCACAATGGTCAGGAGGCTCTACCCCAAAAACTTATATTGCTATTTATTATTGCAGTGTTGGAAAAGCCATGAACAGAGACATAAAAAGGATCTGCAAAACATCCACCCCACTCACCAAGATCACCAACAGTACTCTGCAACCCATCACAAACTGTAGTCAATGACCTGCAGCCGTAAGTGTTATATTTAGTAAAAAGCAGCTGGAAATGCATGACTGGTGGCTTGGGTCCTTGTGGCAGCAGGGAATGTACAAAATGGCTGAAACAGACGTGAACACTGCCTATTGCTCCAGTGAGCTCTTGGACACCAAAGATGTCCTGCATGAAGTGCACAGGAAATTAAATCTGTGCCTCCCTGAAGCCATAGCAGCCTACGAAACATCACACCACAGGCAAAACCAGCTGCTGCTGGCCCAGGAGACCCCAACAAAAACCAGCTGTCTGGTGTCAGAGGAACAGGACCATTGCTGTCTACCTCACATTTGGTAGCTAGCTTCTGAAAAGTGGCTGCTGCAGACTGCCTGGCCTTGGGTGTGACAGTCCCTCAGTCCCAAGAGGCTGCTCTGGCAGCTGGGAACAACAGGACTGCAGCAGAAGCCTGTCAGTCCCTGCCATGGCCCTTGTTCAGACGCTGTGGGGCAGTCTGGCAGATGTGATTACTGCACAGCCTCTCCGTTCCTCAAGACCCTGGTGAAATGGCTTTGCTGCCCCTCTCTGTTCCTGCACCACTGCAGGGAGCTACAGCAAACCCAAAAACAGAGGCTCCTGTCATTATCCTCCTACCACACATAGGATTCCTGTCTCTAAAACAGAGCAGGGATGAGATTAGCATCTTCTCCCTCTCTTGCTGTGCCAGTTTTTGACAGACAGAGGGGTGGGGGAGTAGAAAATGGGGTAAAGATAGAGCTGTGTGTTTTGATAGGAATTGTCATTACCCTGATAGCAGTAAGGTCATGTGGGGACACAATGGCTCTGACTTGCTGCAAGCCACTGGCAGGAGGAAAGGGTGGCAGAGGAGCTCAACATGGGGTGAAGGGGCTTTTCCTTAGCACAGACTGTGGAGTGAATGGGGATAACAAACCTCTGCCTCTGCTGGCACCGTAACCGTGTAATGCACAAACCCCTACAGACTCAGGTCACATGAATCCTTCTGAATCCCACAGCCCACAAGATCAGGCACAAACTTTAAGCCTGTTTAATGCATCATTCAGAAAAGAACCAGGTCGTTTTTACTTGTCTTTTGGAAGACACATATTTTCATTATATATGCTCCAAGTAGAGGCTAAAGATCCAGAAACTATGGCTATGGAGTTTTGGCGTTCCCTCTCATGAGTTTGGTTAATTGCTCGTTTCATTTACTAGCTGGGTTTTAACTTTCCTATGGATCACTTGGCTCTTGAAATTCCGTAAGTACTGAAAGTCAGCAAATTTTGGAAAGTGTTCTCTGGAGGAAAGTCCTGGAACTCTTACAACAGGCATAATTTTCATTTGTGCAGGTTTAGTGCTCTCACAGAATAAATAAGCATTAACTATCCCACAACTGTGCCAAAATGCAGTCGGTTTGTAGCCTGCTGTGTGCTGCATTAGAAGCCTGAGCATTTTACCTTGCAGACTAAATGCCTCTGTGAACAGAAATTGTCATCATTACTCAGGAGATACCTTCCAGGTGAAACCTCACTCAAAAATAGCTATGCCTGGATTTAATACCTGTAATACCAAGACAGTGGCATTTGCATTTAAACACTAACTTCAGTGCGAGGGAACTCGTGAGGGAGAAAGGTACATTTTTACTAACCCTTCTAGCCACTGGGTGCCACTAGTGACTTGTTGGGTTGAGGGAACAGCAGCTGTCCTGAAACTTTAGGGGAACAACCCACACGTAAATCCTTGCAATACATTGTTAATACATAGGAAGTTCACCTTCAACCTATTCAATTTATTTAAAAAGCATCCACCCTGCAGTCTCTGATTTCCCTCTGTTCTAATTCCCAGTGGCTGTATTTCAGTGCCAGGGTATGGTTTAAGGTGGTGGTTTAGAGGCTGCATAACCAGCTCTTGGAAAGCCTGGTGAAGCAAGCAAAGCACTCAAGCTCGTGCTTACATTTATGACAACTGAGCAGCGTCTTTGCAATCAGTGAAACTGCTCACGTGCTTACAGACAAGCACATATTTGTCTGGATTAGAGCCCGAAGTGACTGGAACCGAAGGCATGGTCAGCAAAGAAGCCCACTGAGCTACTGCTTTTTCTGCTGGCTATCCTCCCCAAATTCATCCTTTGCAATGCAGACACAATGCCGTACCCTCACATAAGATAGATATAATGACTGCTATTAATTCCTAGCAGGGGACAGGATCAGACCCCTGGGTTTAATGGTCTGCTTTTCATCTCTGTAATCTCCATCCCATCTCTCATTCTACTTTTCACTTCCAAATTACTTTGCCTGCCTCCCCCTCCTCCGTTCTTATTGTTCTGATGTTCCCAGCCACGATTTCTCCAAAGGCATGATGGTGAGGCATTTCATCTACAACAGTCCATTTCCACAAACAGGCACATACAGGTGGACATATGTATATGAGTTTATTCTACACCTGAAAACATAGAGGGCAAAATAAACCCTCAGAATCTACTTGAACACTGTACCTACAGAGAGGGCTCCAGTGTTTTATTATCTGATTCAAACTAGAGTGATACAAATTCTGTACAGGGACAAGTCTTAACGAGCCAGTAATTTGCACATTTGTACATTAAACTCCTACAAACCAGGTTTAAATAAAAACTGGGCCCTCGAATAAGAAATCCAACAGAGGAACAGGTTTCTGGGGGGCAATGAGCTACTGTGTCAGTTACCTCAGGTCAACAGGCTGGTTGCAAATGCCCTAAGCCAGCGGTACCTGCAGTGAATGTGACGTACCCCATGTCTGTGCCAGTCCTGCTCCTCACATCTCCAGTGTGAGAACAGGCACACAAGCACTGTATTGCACTGGCTGATCTCCTGTAGATCCACAGGCTGGTGTATCTCACAATAAGAGTGCCCATAGATCCCAGTTCACCTTCTTCTGTCTTTCCTTCAGTTCCAGGTGTGTCCAAAGTCCACCGAAGGCTCGTCTCGCCCTCTCTGTGGTCCCCCTCCCCTCGCTGCTGCTGCTCCAGCCGCAGGGGCTGGCTGCTCCCACGCTCCCATTTGTATGTCACTCACGCGTCTCTCCCCACTTAGCGCTGTCTTCTGCTTCCTGCTGCCAAGAACCGTCTCTATTTGAGACTCCATTTCAAACCCATGATTACCAGGAGCCTTCCTCTCATCTCGTTTCATCTCATCTCTCTTCGGCTCTTTCTTACTCTTCGCTTCTTCGTCTGCATTTTATTCTGGTCTGTGAGCGTGTGCTCAGGGGCAGGGAAGCCCCACGTGTACTCACTGCGCTGCAGGAATGATGTGACAGCGTGATCCTCACTGTGCAGAAGTCACCTGGAAAAAAAGGCACCTCATCATCTGAAGGCAGAAAGGACACTGTTGTGATGAATTGTGAACTATTATCCCTGATTCCGTGGTTGGGAATACTCTCATGCCTTCTTCCTGCCAGTAAGGCAGCCTTCGGATCAAGGGTAAGGGAGGGGAGGAGTGGAAGTGTCGCACAGCTGCCTCAAGTCTCAGCTGATCTGCCTTCCTCTGGGCCATCTTCTAGCAGGGGTTGGGGACCAGGCTCAGAACAGCTTGGTGTGTCGGGCTGCAGAGGAGCACAGTGACGGGAAGCCGTGGGTGCATGACAGAGTAAAAGGGTTTCAACCAGACTTTCATTT
Organism: Dasyornis broadbenti; assembly: GCA_013397935.1. Lineage (NCBI taxonomy): Eukaryota > Metazoa > Chordata > Aves > Passeriformes > Dasyornithidae > Dasyornis > Dasyornis broadbenti. Next base: position 242,759 of record VZRN01001116.1, on the reverse strand, counting down.
TCCAGTAGCTGTGCTGGGTAAATAGGGTCGGGATATGGATGGGTAATGTGCATGGCTAAGGCCAAGTCCATGGACTGTGTTCAACTGCTCACACTCGCTAGGACTCCCTTTTTAAGGAATAAAGATTTTTTTCCTTCACACATTTTAAAAATTACTGATGGTTCCTTCGAGCTGCAGTTTTCACACGAGAGAAGGGTTGCAAGAAATCACCATTTAATTAAATAAACATCTCTTTGAACGATGACCCTTCTCCAAAGTTGGAACCTCCTTGCCATCATTAGAGCCCCACATAAAGTGTAGCAGTTAGCAGTGTGCTTCGGGATTACAGTGTTCGTAGCAAGAGAAATTGCTCCTGAGATCATTTAACCTCCCTGGGGAGATGACAGGAAGGAATTAATCTTCCGCTGCTAATCCGCCCTGTGCTGCTGGATCAAAAATTGGCATCGATGGGGGTGCCTGCGCAGGGGAGCCTGCGGTGGCATTTACCATCCATGAGGGCTCCCTCCCACCTCCTCCTCCGGCGCGGCTGAGGAAACAGGGGGCAGCTATTTTGGGAAGTCTACGTAACATACTATTAAACCATTTGTGCTGGCTGCGAAGGAGATTTGGTTTCTAGCATTCCCCTCCAGTCCTAGCTGTGTCAGCAAGGTGAACACTACAGAAGGGCTTTCACTTTAGTCCCAAGATTCAGTTTCCTCATTGGTTTTTTTTATACTTTCTATCTCTTTTACTTTATATCAATTTATTTTATATTATTATTGTTATTGTATTTGTTAGTGATTTATACAGATTATTCACCAATGCCCAGGTACATCAGTTTTTTATCCCCCGGAGTGGTTGTAGGAAGTAGAATGTGCTGGCATGACCCTCTGCCCATGAGAGCCTTTGTGTTGAAAGCAGTTCTGAATGGATTAGAAATCTCCAATTTTATTTGTTTTTTTTTCTTCTCCTGCTGAATAAAATGGATCCAAGAAACAATTCGATATGTTTGTGAGCAATCTGCAAGCAGAGACGGGGTTCAGGTTTACAGAGTTCAGGTGGGGCCAGTCCTGAAGCAGGGACAATTCCTTGGGATACAATGCCCAGCCATACAGTGAGAATAGCGAGAAGTGAACGCCCTTAGCAACTGGCTGGTGGAAAAAAAATTAATTTGCTAAAGAGCATCAGCACTAAGTCGTCTTGAAGAGTTGTAAATCACAAGGCTGTACAAAGGGAAACTGCTCCTGTGTAGTCTGTGAGCACAGACAGACTATTACCATGGAATCAACTATTCCTAACTAATATGAACTTAATAGAAAGAGTTCAGAAAATACTAGGCTCATCCAAATCAATGGCCAAGCTCTTGCTGATGTTGGCAGAGGCAGGATGGGACCCAATGGGCAGATTTTTCACAGGAGAGGACAGCATCTTGTTTTCTTCTCCACAGCATCCAGGTTTCCAGCCCAGGAGCAGCTGCCCCTGCCAGACCCTGTGCTCCCAAGTTCCCACCTCCGCAGGCAGCAGGACCAAGGGGAGGGAGCAGGGTGCCCAGCTTAGGCCCTGGCTCAGAAGGTGCTGTGGATGGGAAAGCCAAGCTCAGAGTGAGGCAAAGCTGCAGTGAAGGCTCTCAGGAAGGCTCTCAACAGCTGGAGGAGGGGACTGGATGGTGTGGGAGCAAAGTCAGCCCTTTCTATTGCTAAAATCAACCCTGACACAGGCTCTTTTCTCCCCTGACTGATCCAAACACTTGCAAAAGACAGGTTTTCTTTTCACTAACAGCACACCACCAAATGGGATTTGCAACAAGGAGGTGTGAGGGATAACAGCCCATCCCTCATATCCAACAGAGCCTGCAGGCTTCTCTTGCTGCTTTCAAGTTTCCCATGCATTAATCCCCACAATAACACACGATCACCAGAAAAACCTTGGGAAATAGGGGGCAGGGGAATATGGACACTTTTCAGAGAAAAAGGTATAAAAGGAAGCAAAGAACAATCACAGTGGAAAAACATAGGTCGTTTGCTCTTCCATTTTTCTGTCAAATGGTGATTAGAAGAGAAAATGTTCTTTCTGTACCAGTCAGGAAAGGAAGAAACATGTTCCACTTCTCTCAAAAGAAAAAAAATCCAGTGAAATAAGAGTGATGCTATTTCTCTAACTCAGAGAAGAAAAGCAGCCTCCAGGAGTCTGTGAAGGTTTGTGAAGGTGCCCTTGCAGTTATTGTGTTAAACACTGAAAAAAGCTTGTTTCCCAAACGTGTAGGGTGGAGATGACTCCAGAAAGATGCTTCTCAGTTCTTGGGTATCCCCAGCTACCCAAACCTGCCTCCAGTGTCTCTCACCTGCAGTTTTGGAAAGTTTTCTGAAAGTTTGGAGAGTTTCTCTGAAGCTGCTCCCCCATCTCTCTAAAGATGGCATTAAGCCTCACCAGTGCTGGTCCTGGTGTGGCTTGCTCTGGCTGTGAACTCCAGCTCCTGGTACTGGAGGAAACCGAGGCTCCCTCTGAATAAATCTTTTGTCTTCTCTGCTCCAAAATAGGAAGCTACAGGTAGGAATTGGAATATACAGAAATGCACACTTGTGGAGCACACAGGCTTTGATGTCCTTTATTTCTGGTCTGGGATCATGGATTATTGTATTCTAGAACAAATGATAGCTCAGATGACGCACAGGTTTCAGCCCACCTAACAATTATCATTCTAGTTCACTTTCCCTCAGTATTTCTGCATTGTGATGTTTCTCTTTTTTTGTACAATGAGCATTCTCATTTAAGCCAAAAATAATGCTTGGATGGGTTTAGGGTAACCCTATTTTGCATTTTGTTTCAAGGAGAGCACATCTGCCTATGCCAAAGCAAGTCCAAGAAGCCTGCTGATTCATGAGCTGGGGTAACAAGCTCTACAAAACTTGAGCATGACGCTGAACTCATGGCAGTAGGCACAGACTGGAGCTGCCTGGTCAATGTGCAACAACAAACAGATCAGGACTCACAAAAGGCCATGTCACCCCTGTGGGCTCTGGCAGCACAGTTCAGCAAGTCCCAGTGCCCAGCCATGGCCTGCTTTAGTTTTGTGAGGGCTGCTGGCATGTACCAAGCACAATATGGTCTCCCCTAATATCATTTCACACAAGGAGACACTCCGTTTAGTGGCTGTAAAAGACTTATATTCAACCTGGCTCTTTGGCAGTCAATTTGTGTTCCCCACCTAACACAACATGGTTAAAAACAAACAAACAACCCAGTATGAGACATAAGTAGCTGCAGCAGAAAAATATATTTCATTTTTACATTAAAAACTACTTACAGTGATAGATGACAGCATGGTACAATCCAGAAACCAGCTGCCTATATTATGCATTATATCAATATTTATTTTAATTCTAAAGAACCATAGTCTGGGGACTTTTACTAAAATAGACACTGCAAATAGTATCCTGATGGATTATTCTTCATTCCAAAGTAACTTCACTTGGACATCTCTGAATTCTGTTTGTCACTTGTTCTTCTCTCAGTTTTTCTGCATGCTGAAAAAAGAAATGATAGAATAAAAATAGAGCTAACTGTGTAACTGAGGTGAGAATAATCTTCCCTGGCGATACAGCGCAATTGGTCTCCAATTGTAATTACTGCCTTTCTCATGCTCTAACAATAGATCTGAAATGGTGTTTTGGGGATACAGGGCTTTCCTTTGCAGAGCTGTTGCTGTGTGATTCCCCATGTTGAGTGGCCGTGCTTTTTCCCTGCCCCCCTTAAACCTTTCCCTGTCCTAGTGACAAACTGCCTCAGCAAATACCACACACATGCAGCAAACTGTGATACGCAGAAGGCATCACCTCAGCACACAATCCAAGCTGAGGGTCTGCCAGCGCTGCCAATGGTGCAAACTCTGCTGGGAGCACAGGGAGCCGAGGCAGCGCTGAGCAGGGGGAGAAGCCAGAGTCTCCTGTGCGCAGGAGCTTGTGCTGCCTCTGGAGTGACCCAGGGCAGCAGTTCCTTGAGGCCCCTTCTTTTAAAACAGACAGGGGCTCAACCTTCACAAGCCTCAAAGACCCTAAATAAGGGCATTTTGCTGTATCACTAATCTGCAAGATTTTCCTTCTGTTCCTCCCTTGCAGAGCCAGAGGTGAGGTAGCATAGAAAACACAATTCAGGAATTACCAAAAAAGGAACATGGACAATTTTTGTTCCTTGAAAATGTGTTTATGTTTTTATGTCATCTTCAGTGCATAATTGCTCTTTTTGATGGGCAGCATGGCTAAAATGTAGCATTAATGTCTATAGAAACTGGAAACAGCTATTTCTTTGGTGCAGCCCTGTTTATTTACAAACAATTGGTATGTAGAATGCAGGAGGGATCAAAAAAGAGGAAACAATTTCTTTTCCTCCAGTTTCAACTTTATTTTTGGAAGCACTTTAACCACAGAGCACTTTCTCTGAGCATTTTCTGAGTCCTGCTACAAGTGCTGCTATGATTACTGCTTGCTTACTGACTTTCCTGAAGCTGCCCGTGTGGTTTCTTTTACTTATCATACATACAAGTATCCTCTTCTCTTTATTTCCATAGCTACCCATTTCGGTTTAATCAATCTCTTAAGTGAAAGATGGTGGTTACACACTTCATCTCCCACATAATTGTATTAGCCAGGTTAATGATGATGTTTAAAACCCAGCACTTTGTTGGGGATATTCAAATCAATGATCATTGCTTTGTTATTGCTGTTACTGCAATGATCCAGAATCACAGAATCATAAAATCACAGAACCCCAGAATGGGCCAGGTTGGAAGGGACCACCGTGGGTCATCTGCTCCCACCTCCCTGCTCAAGCAGGGTCATCCCAGAGCACATGGCACAGGATTGTGCCCAGATGGTTCTTGAATATCTCCACTGAGGAAGACTCCACACCTTCTCTGGGCAATCTGTTCAGCGCTCGGTCCCTGCACAGGAAAGAAATTCTTGCTCTTGTTCTGGTGGAACTTCCTGGGCTTCAGTTTCTGCCCATTGCCTTTTGTCCCATTGCTGGGCACCAGGGAGCAGAGCCTGGTCAATTCCCTGACCCCTCCCTGCAGACACTGACAGACATGGATGGGGTCTCCTCTCAGCTGTCTCCTCTCGAGGCTGAACAGGCCCAGCTCCCTCAGCCTTTCCTCAGAGAGATGGTCCAGTCCCTTCATCATCTTTTTCATCCTCCACTGGACCTGCTCCAGGAGCTCCATGTCTCTCCTGTCCTGAGGAGCCCCAGCCTGGACACAGCACTCCAGGTGATTCTCACCAGGGCCGAGTGGAGGTGCAGGATCACCTCCCTCAATCTACTGGGAGAGCTCTTCCTAATGGACCGAAATCCTTCAGCCCAAATCCTTTTGGGACACTGCTTCAGAGGAAAGCAGCCACTGCCATGTGCCTTATGCAGTCTGTACTCCTGTCTGTACTCCAGGATGACTCCTATACACAGCATGGTGCCAACATCCTGCTCCCTGCTGAGGTCTGTGCCCTTACTGCCACTCCATGGGGAGCTAGGGCAGGCCCAGGATGTCATCTCCTTCCCCAGCACAGGAGGAGTCAGGACCCACAATGACAGGAGCTGCATTACCAGGAGGTCCCAAGTGCTTCTGTCACAGGGACTGACTCTGAGGCAGATGCCTGTGGTGGGACACGATTTTGTCTTGGGTAGCTAGCAGCAGGCCCAGAACAAGCTCAGCCCTGGTACAAAAGCGTTCATCATCTTCAGTCTGCTGGCTCCAGTGATGAGTATTCCTAAAACTCTCGAGCTGAAAAGTTGTCTAATCTCACAGCAAATCTAAGAAAATCAATCCCACCTCAGAAACGAATTTACTAAAATGTTATGATGCTTTTATTATTGACATTAAACCACAGCCAAATTTTGCTGGGAGGTACTCAGTGGTGACAAGGCTTTTTCTGCACTTGCATTATTTAAAGGTTAAAAGTAGAAGGGGTATCACTTAAAATATAGGACAATCTATATTTATATGTAAGGATAATGATTCTTCAAATAGTGAACCCTGAAAAGGGCTGTGTAGGTGTAGCCTAAGGAACGACATAAACATCAACCAATTATTTTTACATTTTCTCTTTCTTAGCGTAAGCTTCAGCAGCTGGGTCCCGTATGAATATGTCATGACAGATGACAGTGATATGAGCAGATGAACCCCAAGGCAACCTGCTATCCTGTCAGGGAGAGGGCAGAGCTGGGTCCCCTAAATATGCATAGGCTGTGTCACTGACAGCAATTTACTGTTGTGGTCAGGTGCCCAGAGTCTGTATTCTTCCCCAATAACCAGATTTTAAAATATTTTTAGACATGAATACCATTAAAGTTTGTGTTCAGTAAGAATCACTGACAAAGGAGAGGCCAATCTTCCACAACCTGGTGAAATTTCCCACTTTTTTAATTTGGCATTTAAAAATGATGCTTAACTAAGCCCATCCAGCTGCCTTACCTGCCTTACCTAGCAACATTAAGCTGAAGAGATAGGAAAAAAGGTTACTGGGATGATTTGTAATAAATGTTCACATTTTATAAACAGGCTTACACCTGTGTTTTGTCTGGCTGTGGCCATGTGGTTCAAAACACTGAAGATGGAAGCAAATGCACAGTTTCTTCTCCTAAGGTGAGGCTTTCATCATCAGTAGGGTGCAAAAGGAGCGGCCAATCCATCAGCTCCATTAGGAGCTGTATAAACAAAGCAGCCGCCCTGTGATGCTGACAACACACAGGCTGTTGCTCGAAAGCTTGGATCAGTTCCTCCTCTGGCTTGCACCACAAAAAAGGCACGGTGACTATCACAGGCTGTGCATGACAGTGCAAAGCAAGGGCTGAATCTTGCTCCTGGTGCCTCTGTAATGGGAGGAATGCAAGAGCCTCATTTAAATATTAAATCCTTCCTTTTCTAGACCCCATTTTCAGTTGTGTTCTCTGTTTCAGATACCTTCTCTGCTCTCAAGCAGCAACCAAAATCTTTCCATGGCATTTTGAAGGGATGCCAGTGATTTCTTATGGCAGGGATTCGTGTTAGGGGAAGTTGGTGAGCATACTGCTAAAATAAACTGTGCTCAATCAAGTAAAAGGGGGGATGTCAGTGCTGAGGTCACAGTTAAAGCCAGTCTGGAATTTGCAGCCAAAAGAAGAATCAAATCCCTCTGTATCAAACTTGCCTGGCTAAATTTAATTTCCAGATTTTAGAGACTAGCTCTTGCATAAGGCACAGAGGGGTTAACATTATTTTCTGACATATCTACTAATTTCTAAATTATGTTCATTTTCTTTCTCATTTATTTCTAAATGATTGTAAATACCAGATTTTACAGATGGAAGATCTGATGTCATCTCAAGGTTTCTGTTGTTTTGTACCTGGGGAGTTTCAGGCACCACAAATCGTTCCTCCTGCCATGGGTGACAGGTCTGAATTATGCTGAGTTTAGCCAAAGGTAATGGTTGGGTTTGCTAGTAATGTGGGTTTAAAGGCTTTCTACCTCTTGCATTGCTCACTTGATAATAGAAATTATGGAGGTGGATTTTCAAGGTAACAGGGGAGTGAGATGTGTGGGACACGTGTGCTGTGCACATGATGGGACGAGTAAGTGACAGCACTGGATGTAAGTGGTTAAACCCCACTAAGCCCCAAGAGCTCCAGTGTCTCTGCAGCAGAGGAATGGACTAAGCCTGGCTCTGGGCCCTGAGTTCTGCACCAGAGCAGCAGTGCTTGCAGCTGTCCTTGCAGAACTCTTGCCCACGTCACCTTCTACTCTCCTGCGCTCAGCCGGTGCCAAAGGAGCTGCACTTTTGTGCTGGTGTGTGCCAGCCCTGACTGCCCCACAAAGCTGAGGCAAGGCCAAGGCGCTCCCTCCGAGGGCTGCCCCCATGGGGTTACAGGCTGCTGGGCTTTCACCCCTCCACAAAACCAGCCCTGCTGCTGTTCCCTCAGTCTCTCTCCTGGCATATTGTTTATCTGAGCCACGGGCAGCTTGGCTGGCAGGGCTGAAGGGGTGCTGGCAGCTGGGACTGTGTGGGGCAGCATGGAACGGGAGGGAGATCTTACATGAGAGCTGTTCAGGGTAGAGAGGCTGCCCAGGCTTTGTCAGCTCACAGTTCCTCTGTTTCTCCCTGCTTGGGTCCAGATTGGCTGCAGAGCCAGTTTTCTCACATCTCCCTCCCCCTTGGAGCTTGTCAGTCCTGCAAACCCACAGAGCACATTACAGACAAGCCACCACCTACACTTCAATGTCTTTACCACCTCTTCTCATGCTGCCCTCCTTACTGTCCCACACACATCCCCTTTCTCCTTCCCTGCTTCCTCACCACCTTTATTTTTTCCTCTGTGCCCATAATATATCAACTCTCCAGTGATTCTTTATAAATGAGGAGTGAAAGAGCTGACCAAAGAGTCAGAAGACAGGAGAAAATAGTTAGTCTGGGCTCTAGGAACAGCAGAATATAGAATTAATCCAGAACATGGTCTGGAAAAGTAGACAGAGAAAGGGAGTCAAGTAAACAGGTCATACAGAAAGCAAGGTGGTATGTGAAGATTTAGGGCTTTGTAAGACACTATGGGAGGAACAGAGATGAAAATACATGAGCTACCCATGCCATCTGTCAATGTTTGCACAGAAATCCCACCAAACCAAAAATATTGTTTAAAATCCGTTGAAGTTGCTCGTGGCACATCCCACCAACAAAAACATTAGAAAGCCATGAAGTCCCAAGCCAAACCTTCACTCGGGTTTTGAAGCCCTTAACCGCAGTTTCACGTTCAGCACGTCACCCCACCGACTTCTAGAACCCACAGGCTTCCTCCCTCCCTTGCCACTTGAAACCTTCAACCTGAGCCCTGCACACAAACCTCTCCTGCCAAGAAAACAAAATGCAGCATTGTTCTTCTTCGCTGCACCGCCTAACTCACACCAGCACAGGGAGCAGGGGAGAACTTCTCAAAGCCGTGAACTCTCCTACAATAGATTCCCACTTACAAACAAACAAAAAACATTTGCATCATCTGACATAGCTGCCTCCCACCTGCTGCTGAGACCATACACCCTGAATTCCTGCTGCTTCACAGGGCACCACCGATCCACACAATTGCTCCTCTTGCAAACCACACTGCACAGTTTGAGTTCACGGTTACGCAGCTTGTGTGGGGATGGAGGGAGGAGGTGTGTGGGTTGTGGGTGGTGGATGTGGCTGACGTAACGTGAAGAAGGTGAAATCATGCTCACAGATAGCTGAAGGCTACACGAGCAACTTCATTGATTATTTCTGTGTCTTTGGAAGTGCCTGATATAGGTAAGACATTCTCTTTTTTTTCTCTTTACAGTAAATTTTGTGAGAGGATGAAAGTGGTGGTAAGGAGTAACCACTAAAATAAAATAAAATAGTAAGTCATCATTCTTTCAAAATTGTTGCTTTGTTGACACATTAAGGTCACAACTATTGGCTTCACTCTCCCACTGTGAATGAGAATGCTCTTCTGCATTGGCCAGGACATGGCCCTAGCACCTCATGAAGCTCTGGGCTGATACAAAATTGGGTAAGAGGAGCAAATGGCCTGAGAGAGTGCAGTCATTGGTTAAAACACAGAACTCAACTGTATTTAGCAAAGGTAGTAAAGTAAATTATTCTAAAATGGATAACCTCACGGTGCAGAAACAGTAGAAAATATCTCGAAGTGCATCCTCTGCTCACAGTTTTCACCACCTTCCAACATTACTGCACCTGCATGTTTTAGCATTTTTATCCATTTTTGGCCAACCAGAATTAAGCTGGAATTCTTCTAAATAGCTGCTGATTACAAGTGCACCCACTTTCCCACACAGGCTGTAGCTGAGTGCTACAGAAATTAAGGCCTTTATAATCAGTGGCTTTTTCTGAAAGTGTCTCCCATGCAGTACCTACCCAGTGCACTGGACTTCGTCCTTAGAGTTCTTACAGCACAGGGATGGAGCAAGAGCAGCATTTTTCTCCTGATGTCGGTATCTGTAATGAGCATTGCAATTGGTTTTAAACTAAACAAGGGTAAGTTTAGAATGTAGCATTCTGCAGCTGGGGAGACCTGGATCCTCTTTGCACTGCTGTAAAAGAAGTAAGTATGATATATCACTGTTTAGTAGGGTACAGCCTTAAATGGTTCTTAAAAAACATTAATAATGAACCCTTTTTAAGAGTTTATTCAGACAGAAAGATCCAAAGCCCCTGTTGAAACCCAGCAGTCCTGCCCTTTGCAGCGCAGGCTGGCCAGGCGCTCTTCCCTGGCAGCCAGATCAATGCTTCCAGCCAGATCCCGCCTTCAGAGGATGCTTCCCAGCAAATGACAAGGTTCTGGGACAACCTCTTTGCTTGTCAGATGCTTGGGTTTTTCTGCCAGGGTTTCCCCAACAGATACCAGCTGTAATTATACTGGATCCCCAGTTCAACTTACCTCATTTAACAGAAACTGTAATTCTAAAAAAACTTTTAACCTAATCATGGACAAGAACTAAGTAGTACACAGATTAGAAATTACCCTGCATGAGAGCTAATTTCATAGCCTCTGAGAACCAAAGTAAATCTTCCCAGCAATCCAGCAACTGGGGCAGATTTCTGGGAGACTTTGGATTAAGCAAAAAAATTCTACATCTCCTACATGTTATTCACAAGGTGCCAAATACTGTGTTGGTATTACTAGGGCTGGATCATTATGCTCAGCACAAAAAGGGTCCACTGTTTTGAAGTTAGTGTTTGACCAGGCACCAGCGGCCAGACATGATGGCAATAGAGAAACAGACCACAGAAGAGCATTTGAACCAAGTGACTGGCATGGTTTTTGGTGCAGAGGCCACTGAAAAATAAATTTTAAAAATTATATAGAATAGAATAGTGTAGAGTAAAATAAAACAAAACAAAATAAAATAAAATAAAACAAAACAAAACAAAACAAAACAAAACAAAACAAAATAAAATAAAATAAAATAAAACAATTACACAGTGTATCATAAAGCCACGTAACACAAAATAAAATAATGAAATCGCTCGCATGTTGTGAGGGTTTCCCATACGGCAGGAAATCATTTTTCCAACAGGAGGAGCTCTTTGCTTTGGTGAGATGATGCCAAAGGCGTGGCCACAGTTTTACTCCAAACCCCCTCCTCCCCCTTCCCCTCCCGCCCCCGTTTTATACGAGAGCGGCAGCTTAATTGATTTGATAACAAAATAAACAGCAGCCGAGGGCTGCCCGCGGGAGACGGCAGAGGAAGGTGATGGATGCCCGCCGCACGACTTTCCCCGGCCGCCGCTCTCCGGGCCCGGTGGGGAGCGAGATGCGAGCAGTCCCTGCGGATCCCGGTACCCCGCGCCTGGCACTCCGCAGGGGCTCAGCTTGCTCCTGGCTCCGCGCGGCTTCGCAGCCCTCCCGGCGGGCTATGGCTGCGCGCAGCCGGCAGCAGGGCTTTCCCTACCGTTCTCCCGAAGGAGGAGCGGGGAGATGCCGAGCAAAGGGCATGGCAGACGCGGGATCAAGTCATGCCCTGAGGGCTTCTGAGCGGAGCGAAGGGTCGGAGCCTGGGCTTTGTCCCGGCGCCAGTGCGGGTGATGTTTTATTGTGCTTGGATCCCCTCGCTGCGCCGAAACTTCTCGGGGAAGGGGGGAACGGCCCGCACATCTGATTAGTCTGGGGTGGACGTCCGACCTGAGTTTGTAGGGTAACTCTTGCCTTCAAGGCGCACGCTGCCGTCGCCTTAAACATCCCAACCCCGCTGCGGGGAGAAGGGGCCTCCTGTCCGCGGGTCGGCCCGCCAAGCTACGATCCCTCTAACCACGGGCACGGTAGGGGTTCGCCGCCGGCCTGGCCTCTCCCCCACCTCACTTCCCACCAGCACAAAAAGCCCCCCGCAGCCGTCAGATAGTGGCTGACTTTGCAGCACAAATTAATCCGCTGTCCGTCAAGGCAGTTCACTGTAATTCCGGGAACTAAGGCGCACAGAGCCCTCGTAAAGGTTGCCACGGAGGGAAACCGCCGTGGGGGCTGAGCTTGCCCGCGGGGCATGTTCGTGACGGGGAAAAGCGGTTCCCGAGTAGCAGCACCAGCAGCAGCAGGAAAAGCTGCCGACGTAGCTGCGCTAAGCGGCGCTCGGCCACAGCCGTGCCCTCCCGCGGGGGCTGCCCACGGCCCTTGCCTCCCGCGGCACCGCGGGCTGCGCTCAACCTTCTGGGAATATCCGCACAGTGACCCTGGGCTCCCCGTCCCTGCGGCAGAAGAGTCACTGCGCCTGTGCCCTCCGCACCCTCCCGTGTCCCTTGGGCAAAACCAGAGCCGCTCGGAGCCCAGCGATCTCAGGCGGGGGCTGACGGGATCCCCCGCAGCTGCCCACGCATGGGCGGGCGGCCGGGAGCGGACTCAGAGGGCAGGGCAATGGGCAAGGGTTCCATCTTCTCTCGCCTTCTGGGATTAGCGCAGCCACGACCAGCAGCAGCGTGGAGTTTCCAGCCTCTTGTCCGCAGTTTCAGCTTGTTTTTCTTCCTAATTATTTTTTAAAGATTCGATGACTTCTCTGTGTGGGTTGTGCCTTTTTTTTTTTTTTCCGGTTGTTTGCTGGGGTTTTTCTTTCCTCTGGTTTTGTCTGCTCTGCGCTGCAATGGGGATTTTCAGCTGTAGAACCCGAAACCAGGAACCGTGACTAATTTAGGGGTGTATTTCTACAGTGCATTCATTTTAAGACAGCAAAACTTGAAAGATGGAATGGAGGGGCTGTGAAAGGGAGAGAGAGGCGGGAAGCACTGCTGTGGCTCTGCGTGAAGTTTAATATACCCTGACACACGTACAGGGCGGTCGGTGTGCGGGGCTGGGGGCGCGGGGGGTGGACAGGCAGCCGGTAACGAGCAGATTGCCGTATGATTTAGAGCGATGATGAGGTTTATCATTTGAACAGTGATGAATTCAGGGAACATGAGAGCTGCAATTGACATTCCTAAAAACAATTAAATCGGTGGGGAGTACTGCTGGAAAATCGATACGGCCCAATGTAATACGGTTTGACTATAAACAGATTCCTCCCGTAGTAATAAACCACGAAGTGAGTGTGAAGTACCGCGATTCCCTGGCTGAAAAGAGGTCTTCTCCCTTCAGGGTCTCAAAACACATTCCCCCTCGCCCTCGGCAATGCTCCCCAGCTCCCGCGGTGAGCCCTGGTGAGCCGGGGCGACGGTACCAAATACCTTTGTGAAATTCTCCAACAGCAAACGTTCATAACCCCGAGGGGAGGTCGGGGGAGGTATTTAAATAGCTTCCCGAATACGTAGCGAGCGCCTTTGGTATCGGACGAAAATAAACTGGGAGTAAAGCTTTAAATACCCAGACTTGATTTAAGAGCAAGATGCACTCAGCTGAGTGCGCTCTCGGGGTGGCCCCCCGAGGGGAGGCCAGAGAAAGGAAGGGGAAAGGCAACTCTGAAGGGAAGGGAGGGAAAAGGGGAAGAATGAGGAATGGAAGGGAAAGGAGGCCCCCGGACCCCGCTCGGGCTGTGCCGCCCCCGCTGCTCGCCGCTGAGCGCGGAGGCGACGTTTCCTGCGTCCCCTCGGTCGGAGTTAGGGGGGTGTGAGGGACCTCGCCGCCGCCACGGGCCCGCACCACGTGGAGGCTTCCAACAGAGGGCGAGGGAAGCCCGGCTGGGCTCCGAGTCCTCGCAGGGACCGGGGTCAGTACGGGGGCCCACGGACAGCTCGGCTCCCCGGAACCCCTCCACACCACTGGCGACTCCCTCTGGAGAGAGGGCCGCCCTTCCCCGGCTGCTACGGGGAAGAAAAGGGGAAACCGGCGCCAGGCAAACCCCGGGGGCGTTTGCGGAGCTGGCTTTTATTTCGGCTTTGGCTGGCGAGCGGAGCGCTCGGGGCCGCCGAGACCCGCTGTGCCCGCGGCTTGGCACGGGCCAGGCAGCGCCGGCTGCCAGCGCTGCGCCGCCCTCCGCGGGCTGCGATCGTGCGGTTTGCA
>VZRN01001116.1:199837-211967 GCA_013397935.1 Dasyornis broadbenti | reverse complement strand
AGCCACAGCTCGGCAGATTGGATACGGTGGACGGCCGCAGGTCTGTGTCGCTCCCTTTCGCGGGAGTTCCTTTAAATCACCGCTCCACTCCCCCCTCACCTCTCCCGGGGGATGTTTCCGACCGTCCCCCACACAGCAGCCCTACCGCCCTCCCCTGCTCGCTCCCCCTCCCGCAACCGGCTGCGGCCCCGCTGCCACGGCTCGGCACGGCTCGGCGCTACCGGCCCGGCTCGGAGCTCCGCCGGGGGAGGGGGAAAACTCTCTGGTGAAATACTTTCGGCAGGCTGCGACTTCGCCAGGAGGGGTCTTAGCGTCGGATCTTTTGTCTTGGGGCCTTCGGCTTCGTGCCCTGGAGCCTTCGGCTTCGTGCCCTGGAGTGGCTGGCGGCTCTCCCGGGAAGAGCCTCTGGGCAAAGCGCGGGGAAGTCCCAGGCTGCTGCCGCGGGCAGCAGCGCCCCGGTCCCCCGCGGGCAGCGCCCGGCCGGCACTTCTGCAGGCTCGCCCGCCTCCCGTTTCCCCTTTCCCGCCGCAGGAGCCGAGGGGCTCGGGCTGGGACCTGCCCTCCGGAAACCTGTCCTGCCCGCGACGCCCGTGGGTGGTGAAAGTGACGGTGGCTCCAGGCGGGGGCTGGGGCACGTGTGTCCCTCCACCGGCCATCCCGGAAAGAGGACCAGGGGACAACTCCGGTAGCCAAAGCGCTACTTTCCAGCTGCTCCCCTCCCCTGCGCCCGAGGCGCGTGCGCTCCGGAGCCCCCCGGCACCTCCCGGGGCTGCCTTCCCCGGGGACACCGGGGAATGACACATCCTTCGCGGGCGCCTGCGAGAGGCTCGGCGTGAGGCGAGCCCGCACTTTATTTTATTCCATCTTCACTTTCCTCGCCCCCCCTCCCCGCAGCCGGAACCGAGCTGGTGTGCGTGTGTGCAAGACGAGGTTATCGCCAGCTCGAGTCATTATTTCCAGGCCGGCTGCCGCGGGAGTCTCTCCCAGGTGGAGCCGGTGCGGGCGGCCGGTACCCGAGGAGACAAAGCGGGGAGCCCGGGGTGCTATCGGAGCCCAGCTGCGTCG
The DNA here is from genome assembly GCA_013397935.1 of Dasyornis broadbenti. Lineage (NCBI taxonomy): Eukaryota > Metazoa > Chordata > Aves > Passeriformes > Dasyornithidae > Dasyornis > Dasyornis broadbenti. The sequence goes on along the minus strand of VZRN01001116.1, from coordinate 210,902 downwards.
ACAAGCGCGGGCTCGGCTGGTCCCGGTACGGGCCTCCCGCCAGTGGCGGGGCTCCGTCGGGGCCNGTTTTCCGAGTTACATTTGTTACATTTCCGAGTTATATTTTCAGTTATACGGAATCTACATTTAGACGATTGTTTTCCCTTTCCACTTGTTTGTCTCCTGCTAGCCTCGTAAACTGCCTCATGATTTATTACCTAGGCTAAGTGCTTAATTTGTGAATATGAAACAGATTAAAAGGAGATCGGCGTATTTTAGCAGGCAGGCCAGAGCAAAGCCCAGCAGCTGTTTCGAGTTTGTAGGCATCTCCAACCTCGTGTAAGCAGCCCAGTCTGCTAGTGATCAAGGGGGTATCCCCGGGCTCTCTCCGAGAGGCCCACCGCCGCTGGCTCCCCGTGCGAGCGGCTGGCGCGGAGAGCGGCCACGGGATGGCTGCTGTGGGCTTTTTTGGGGGGCACAAACACACGACAGATGCCGTCCATCAAAACGACACCCGTGGCTCTGGGATTCAGGACCGGCTGAGTCTCCGCCACAGGCGGGCTCTGCCGGCGGAGGGCCCAGCAGGCACGCAGGGGGTTAACGACGACTCTGCCCTCTCCTTCAAAGGACTCACTCGAGATAGAGTAAATACGGGCGAGGGGGATGTGTGTGTGTGCCGCTCAGGCCACATGATGCAAAAGTAAGACAAGCACACTCCGGAGAACAAAGGCTTCCTACCCCCTTCCTCCCCCTCCCCCCCAAAATCTGTCTTAATTCTGCAAGTAAACTTAAGCAGCTATAAAACAAAGGCGAATGATGAAAGTTATAGCCAAGGGACAATCAAAATAAATACCTTTGATGCAGTCCAAGCATGCACTTTGTACTTTCTGGAGCTCCCTGCTACCCCCAGGCAGCCAGGACATCGCAGGCTCTTCCCAGGACAGGGGTGATGTGCACGGCCGGGGTTGTGGCTCGGGCTGATGTAGGCCACTTTCCTCAGGCCGGAAGACACTCTCTGTCCGGCGCCAGCACCACCTCGTAGCCCTGGGCGAGGCAGGCAGGGCCGGACCGGGCCATGCCGTCGGGGCTGGGGCCGGGGACGGCAGCAGCGGGACAGGGTTTCTCCGAGTGTCCCACGTGGCTAGCTCGCCGGGAGGACTGCAGGGCTGAGACACGTCCCGGCGAGACGTGCCCGGCTCCCCGAGGACGATGTGCAGCAGGGCGTGGGGCTGGGAGCTGTGTCTGAGCTGTGCCCCTGCCCCCGGGGAGCCCGACGGGAGTCAGAGAGGGCGGTTTGGCCCACGACCCAGCGATGGCCCCGGCCCCAGGTCATGCAAGTGACACCTCCCAGACCATGCTCCCTGCTCCCGACTGCCTTGCGCTTGCAGAGCAGACCAGCTGCCTTCATGCTTGTCACCAGCACCCTGGAGAAATTCCCAGCCCCGGTGTCTCACAGAGCTTGTCTTCTCCCTCTGCTCCCTTCCACCCCCTTGGCCCCTGGAGGAAGTTTTAACGCATCAGGGACGGCAGAGGAAGCGAAGGGGCACAGCAGTAAGCCAGCTGCCTGTGCAGCCCCGCAGACAGTGAGGCCTTACAAGTACGAGATAGTGCTACTGAGTCCAAAAGTCAGAGGGAGGCAAAAATTTAAAACCTGCCCTGTACCTCTGAGCACCACTTAAGAAGCAGGAGTAAGAGCACTGTGCCACTCCCGCTGGAGCACAGCGGACAGGGCTGCCTAGGAGGTAAATGATTCACGAGCCTTTGTTGCACCAGAGCACTTGCTCTGGTCCTCCAGACGTGGCTGGTGTTGGCACAGTGGAAGGTGCAGGAAATGGAGATGGACTCTGGGCAGACCATGGGGACGAGGTGTGGTGTGGCACATGCCTGGGCAGGCTGAACCCTCGTCTGCCTGGGAGTGGGAGAGCAAAAGATGATGCACATGGCATCCGGAAAGACCCCTCTGTGTATGCGTGTGTGAAGATGTCAGAGTAGCTCTTTTCTGGGGAAAACGGAATATGAACTGTGGTTGGGAAGCAGTCCTGTAGGTACATGTGAATGAGGGCTTGGGGATAACCCCTCCCATGGCAAGGAAGCACCTGAAAGAGCAGTGCAAGAATGCAACAGCAGATATGTGAGTGTCAATACAATTCTTTCAGGTTGGCTTGAGACAAGGTCCTTCTTCCGTATTTGGGGCAAGGTTTGTGGCAAACCAATACTAAAACTCATTTCCCAGGGGCCTGATGTGGTTTGGGAATAATTGATTGGTCCCTGCCTTGTGAGGGGAGAGATATTGCATAGGTATTATATACCACCACTGTTTCTAGCCCTGACCCTTGTTATTCACTGTCTGAAGGCAGGACCGAAACTTTTGAGCAACCTGAAGACCATTAGGCAAAAATGACCCCAGGGGTCTCCACACCTCCCTGCAGGTTCTGCACAGAGCTGTTCTCTGGCTAGGTACATCCAGCATTTTAGAAGGGAGACAAAAACACAGTCTTGTGTCGTGATGGTGGCATACATCCCTTCCCAAACAGTATGCATAACAAGAAGCTGGAAAACCAGACAGTAGCAATGAAAAAGGAAAATAATCCTTTCCAACACGTTGGCTTGGCCTTTGCAGTCATCCCTGCATGAGGGAGGGCCGTGGTCACAGTGTTAAGCCTTGGTTATGCAGTTGAAATTCACCATGCTAAAAGTCACCTGGTCCCTTGAGCGCTCTTGTAAAGCACTCCAAGGTCCCACAGAAAATGGTTTGTGTGTACTTGAAACTATGTGGATTTGCTTCCAACAGTGCATTATGCCAGTTTCAGCCTGATCCTGTCTGGCTTTCACTGAATTAATGCCTGGATGGATCTAAGTCCCAGTGTCTCAGACCAAGGTGGTTCAGATAGTCTTCCCACTGTTGTCCCCTTGCTGTCACAAAGGCATTTCAAAATCTCCTTGGAAGTGCTGTTATGTGGCAATGGCTAAGCCTCAGAAACAAAGCAGTGGAGAACATTACTAAAGCAGAATGAGCAAACCCCAGTGGCTTGGAGCAGTTGACTGGGACACCAAAAGGCATGAAAGCTGCTTCAGTTTGGAAACACAGATGCTCCCCAGGCCCCTCTTCTAACCCCAGCCCTTTGCTGCCCAAAGTAACAGGCTGCAGGCACCCAGTCCCCACCAGCCTGCAGGCTTTCTTGCAGCCAGACTTACACCTTTGATATTCTCCCAGTTAGTTTGTCAAGTCATGTCTTTTTCACTGTTTCCTAATACCTCACTACCCTCAGTACACTTCTGAGTGTACTCAGAAAAATTGGAAAAATTATTTCAAAAGTCCTCTCGCCGAAAGTTCTTAAAGACCACTACATGACCACCTAAATGATGCCTTCATATTCTTAGAACCTCTGTTTATGCTGCCTGTCTGGGCTCTTTGGGGTAAATTCAGCCTTGCATTGTCTGATGTACTATTCCTATCATAAACATAAAACAGTAGGGAGAGACTTTGGACTAGAGTAAGGCTCAGGACACACAGAGATAAATAGGGGTATCGACATATGCTAAATTTCAGTGATATTTTATCCTCTCATGTTCACAGATGTGTTATGTGCCAGCAGCTTTAGTGTGCTGGGCACTCTGTAGGCACAGAAGACAGACTGTTCCTGCCTGCCCCAAAAATGGAAGCAAAACTGTAAAGTCTACAGAGGCAGATGACCACGAGTGCTATGCTGGTGGTACAGGGAGGCAGGTGAGCTCCTGGACTTAGTCATGGGCTCCTTTGCTATGTCTCACCAAGGCCACCACTCCCAATGTCTGTGTCCTGTGGTTAGAATGGAACAGTGTGTGTTTGTATGTGTGTGTTCATGTGAATGTAATTGTGTTTCTACATAATGTGGATTATCTTCCTTTTGGCAGCAAATCTGTTCAGGGGTTTAGATAAAAAGATAAATCCTGCAGCCGTTCCCTCCCTGGGAAAGGGCATGTCTTTTGTCACTTTCTCTGCGCCTTTTTCTGAGCGGTCCCCAAACACAATTTTCCTAGCTCAGCATCTGATATCACCTTGAGAACCTGCCCACTCTCAGCGTGACACACTCCCACACGGGGAACAGGGGGAAAACGCCTGGAATAAGGCACAGCAGATGAGGTGTTGCTTGGATGAATGAGAAAGGAACTAGCATGTAGGGTGTAGAAGAACCCCCCAACAGCACTGCCCCATATGGTGCTAATGGGAGGGTTACACTTCCACAGCTTCCCAAGAAGCTCTCCTGGCAGGGAGATACGGGTGTGCCATAGGTGTAGGACACCTAACGGGCTCCCTTCTTCAGAACCCTGCTAGAGCTGCTTGGCTTGGTGTGAAGGCAACCTTGTCGGGAAAGAGAGCTCCATTGATTTAAATGCAAAATTACCCTCCTGCAGTTCTAATTTCCCAGGCGAGGCCCGTGCAGGCTCTGAAAACATGAAAGTTGTTGATGTATTGGTTCAATTAATTTTTAAAATAAGTTTGAATGTCATTTGTTTCAAATTTGATAGGAAAGTGCTGTAGATTTTTGCAAGAAAGGAGTGAGGTGAGCGTGGATGGGGTGTGTATTTCGCATGGCCTTGGAAACAGGGCTTAAACAATGCATTCATTTAGTATCAGACCTCTGCACAGGGATGAGTGAGACCCATGGTGAAAGAAACAGACCTGAACATCTGTATTTGCTAAGTGGCACTGGCAGCAGTCAGCCAGCTCACAGAGAAGGGCAGACATGCGGGTGTGAGGCCCAGCTGAGACTGCTTGGTCCCTGGTGCTTTTAAAAAGAAATAATAGCTTGTGGGGGAATCCCTCCTGGTGGCCTTGGCTCCTGTGACCCCCCCTCTGATGTATGATATTTAAACAAGGAAATGTCAATATTGGTTTTCCACATACAGCCTCGTTCTGCTCTCCATGAAAACTGACAAACCCCTTAGAGGGCTGGAGGGGAGTAGACCCCAAAAGAGTCACTCAGACCCAATAATGTTGACTGCAGCAGCCTGGAAAGAAGCAAGAGCAGGTTGTCATGAGTGGCTGGGCAACGGGTGCTTGCAGGTAAATCAGACAGAAGGGAAACAATCCTGTCCTGCAGTATGCAGTGCCTCAAAGCTACAGGTCCGATGGTTTGAATGATTACTGCTTTTTAAAATTATAAATTGCATTTTCGTACAGCGAGTGAGGATAATGTGCTGCTTACTAGAATTAAGTGCAGTTCAAGGGTGTTTTGTTATAACAAAGGTGACTTCTCTGTGCTCACTTTTTCATGGTTGGGTCTAATGGAGAATTTGATTTGAACCTGATGGCTATCTAGCAGTGGTTCTGGAAAGGAGTAATGCCCATTGTATGAGAGGATATCCATAAACTGGGCCATCAGATATGTCTTCTGATATATGTGTCCTCTGAGGTAGGAAAGTGTAAGTCATAGGAAGAGAGGGCAAGTGTGTCTGACTCATAGTAAAACAAGGGCACGTGGAAAGCATAAATGAAGGGAGGGCTGCTACTAGTAGGACATGAAGGCTGTGCTGTATGTCATGGGCAAAATAATTTAAGATCATGGATAATTTAAGCTTAAAGGGGCAGTTGTGGTGCAACTGCATGGTGCACAACATGAGGTGGGGCATGAGCATAAAAGAAACTTAACCCTTGATCCTGTGCTGTGCCTGTCTTGGTGTTGGTTTATGCAGGCTGGGCCTTGACAGGTGTTGCAGTACCAGCTTCAAGGTGCTCTAATGTAATGTGAACTTCACCACGGTTCACCTTAGCATAGAAAGTGTAGTTACAGAGGCTTTATTCTCTGCCACCATGTCCCCAGATGTGGCAGAATAAGTGGCATGCCAGTCCCTTAAGCAGCTCGGTGCAAATGGAGACTCATTCCTATATGGGGACCAGTTTACCTGGGCAGGTCATAGCTACTTTCCCACTGGAAGGTGACCATAACATAGGCCCACTAAGCTCACCCAGTTTCCATTTTATGCCACGACCTCTGTTAGGGCACAGATCTCAGTTGGGACAGCCTGGGAAACAGAGCGAGCTAGAAGATGCTATGTGCCAGCCTGATTGCCTTTGGCAGGAAAAGCACTTTTGGTCTGATGCATGACCATGACCAACATGAATCTCCAACCAGGACCATGAAAAAAGACCTGTAATTTGGAAGGAAAATAAATAAAGCAATGTTGCTCAGGTGTCACTCCTGCTAGGAAGCACAGAGATCATGTATGAAGCTGAGGCTCAGCCATTTCCTAGAATGTGTCCATCCTACGTGATTTTCTGCTTTTGAGGATACAAATGATACGGAAGGAGATTATTAGGTCAGACTATTTCATCTTTGCTATTCAAAGCCCAACACTATGCAGTCCTAGCTACAGTTGAGGCTTTTGGGAGCATGTCTCACCCAAATAATCCAGTGCATTTTGGCTTCAACTCGGGTCACCTCTCATGCAGAACAGAGTCCAGGCTTGCAGCACACGATGCAATGTCACTCACAGCCCTACCATTCTTCATGTCTGTCTTTTGGAGCAGAGGTTCATGAGAAAGTGGATGGGCAACGGGCTGAGGTTTGAAAACAGACCCCTTGACATGGTTGAAAAACCCCTCATGGAATCTCTCTATGAGCTATCTGGGGAGACGTCTCAAAACTGAGCCCCACCACTGTCACTGAAAGGACTGGAGTACCCTGAGTCTTGGAGCAACTTAATGAGGGCTTTGGTACTGCAAGAGAGGAAGAGGGAAAAGAGGGGATGGTGTAGTGAAGCCCTGTTGCTGTACAGCCAGGGCTACTGCCATTGTGAGAATATGCAGCAGTTGCTTCTAACAGACAAAAGAAAAAAATATGAAGCCCTGCTGAAGGGTAGGGCTGGTGGAGCACTGAAAAACCCCAGCTAGAAAAACTAATCTAGCTCTGCATTTTGGTCAAGCGATCCTCAGCATCATGAATTTGATGAACAACACTAGTCTGCATGAAGACAGGTGACTTTTTAAATGGGGTTTTAATAAAGTCAGTATTGCTAAGGCTATCTAAAAAAGTAATCTGCATAGGGTTTTAAACAAGTCAACTTAATGATGCCATTAGTGCTTCTGACATGAATGAGGCTGTTGCTGCAATACTGTGTCTGTCTCTGTTGTGGTGTTTGCATGTTAAAAGTGCATTGGCAAATTAATATGGGATCAGAAAAGAGCTAGAAGAGTGATTCAAGGTCTGGGAATCGCATCTTATTGCAAAAGACTAAAGAAATCCCATCTATTAATTTATCCAAGAGGAGGCTATGACTTGGTTTGATCATAGTCTTTAAGTGCCCTAAGTGTCTCTATGGGGAGATTTCTGATAGTCAAGATCTCTTTAATGTGGCAGACAAAGGCATAATGAGATCCTATGTTGGAAAATGAAGTCCTATGAATTCTGAGCAGAAACAGGTGCTTTTTTAAAAAAAAAAACACAGTGAAGGGACATAACCACTGGAACAACTGAGGCAAGCAGTGGTTTTTCCTGTTACTTAAAAGTCTTCAGAGCAAGATTGGATGCCAGGTTAAAAGCTCAGGCAAAATTTATGGGTCTGATACCAGAATGTCTGGCTGAAATGCACTGGCCCATGATACGTGGCAGGTCAGACTAGCTGATCATAACAGTCCGTTCTTGGTTTAAAAAAACTATGAATTAGGTATTTCAAGTCCCCTGAGCCCTGATATTAGTGGAAGTCTCAAAGAGATGCGTTATAAGCTGTCATCATTTAATTGTAAGCAAGCAAGGGCATTGCCTTTTTCGTATTTTTATTAATAAACTTATTTTCCAAGAGCTTGTTAGACACCAGAGTTAAACAGCTGTTAACAAACATGACAACATTTTAGAAACAGTTCAAATAATTCTCCCTCTCCCGTTTGCTCAGCTTTGTTTTGCAGCATTGCAATTTCATTCATGCCACATCTACCACTGCTTCTCTCGATGAAATAGCAAATTCCAGCAAAATGAAAAGCGCAACCTCCATACTTAGGGTAGGCTCCTTACACTGTGTCCTCCTTCATGTGCATCCCTGAATCTCACAGATACATTGCAGGCTTTCTCTCAGCACCGTGCATGAGCAAAGCAGCGAAGAAGTTCATCCGTTTTCTGGTGCAGGCCCTTCAGATAGGTAGGAATCCATTGTCTGTCACGGGAGCGCTTGGCCTGCAGAGCTCCTGGTTTGTCTGAGTAAATGGCAGAGAATGAGAAAAAGTGATTAAGGAGAGACCTGGTATTCCTGAAATTATGCAAGCTATTAACCTCCTTGAGGTTTCATAAAATGGCCTCCAGCAAATGGTCAGAATGTTTTTCTTACAGAGTAGTTCTCAAGACAGCATAAACTTTCTTAATATTCCTTCAAAGGAGAAAAAAAAAAGAGGAAGAGAGAAAATAAGATAACAGAAAATCCCAGCCATGGCTCTTGGGAGTCTTGAAAATAATATCCACGGTGGCGTAGACATTCTAAACCTCTGATACATTCAGTGCCTCGTTAGCCTCAGTTATCAAAACTGAAACAAGAAGTGGTAAAGAGTGCAGCAAAAGATGGAGTTTAAAGTCGCTCGAGGACTGCACTCCCGCCGACGGGAGTCCTCAGCCGCCTCCCTCCAGCCGCGCTCCGAAGCCCCGCGGCGTTCGATATGCAGGCAGTGAGTCAGAGGGACGAGGCTCCGCGGCTCGGCCGGGGCGGGGGCCGCCGCCGCTGCCTCCCGGGGCGCGGGCGGGGAGGTCGGCGGGGAGCCGAGCAGCGGGGGGAAAGGTGAACCCGGAGCCGAGCGGGGCACAAACCCATTAGTCGCACATAACTTGGGAAGACGCTTGGCCTCGCCATAACAACCGGCGGCCCGGGCTGCTCCCACGTCCCGCCGCCTCCCCCGGGAGCCCCTTTCCGTCCTCTTTCCTGGCCTTTGGGGAATGCGGGGCTGGAGAGAAGAGCCCGATACGGGTAACAAAAGGCATGAAAGGAGCTCTGTAGTTCACTTTATACGTCCGAGAGGCATTTTCGTGCCCCGTAATGAGAAGGGATCATTCCGAGGAAGTTCAGATCAAAGGGGAGAGCATCCCGGTCATTTGCATAATTGCCGGATTTCGGAGCACGGGCTGCAACCTGGGCACCTCACCGAGGACTGCTCCTCGCTCGCCCAGGGGCTCCGGGGAGGTCCGGAGAAAGGGGAGGTTGCAGACCGTGCTCCCGCGGGGAGAGAGAAGAGAGGCCTGCCGCGGGAACGAGATACAGAGGGGGCCGGGCCCCGAGAGGGGTGCTGGGGCACGGCTGCGGTGTCCGACAGAAGGAAACCCTCGGGGGCTCCGAAGGGTGCGCACATCTCGGTGCGCGGCCAAGCTGTGCCCGGGTTCCCGGGGGCTGGTGCCGTTGTGGAGGCGGTGCCGCTGGGGATCGGCTCCCTGCTCCCACCCGGCGACATCTGCGGCGCCGAGCCAGCACGCTGCCTCCCCGGCGGCTGGCGGGTGGCTCCCGGCCCGGCGGCTCGCACTGCCACCAGCGAGCGGGGATAAAGGGATTAAACGGCACGCTCGTTCCGCCGGGCGGGGGGGCACTCGGCCGGCTCCATCCTCCCGCTTTTCCCGAACGCCTCCTCCGCCGCCTACACCCCCGATCCCGCGGCGCTGCCCCCGGCCGGCCCCGGCAGCGGGGAGGCACCGGGCGCGCCCGCGGTGGCTCATTGTTCCCGTAACCGACCGGGGCTGCTGCCGGCGCCCGCGGTGCTCGGGGCGACGGGGTTCGCCTCTCCTGCCACCGGGAAGGGGATGCCCGGGGACACCCTCTTCAGCCATTTTAAAACAGCAAAGCTGGCGTCTCGCCGCGGGTGCCCCGTTCCCCCCCTCCTCTCTTCGGAGCCCATTCTACGCTCGGACAATCCTGACGGAGATGCGGGGGTTTCCCCCGCCCTGAAGCCGGCAGCACCCGCACACGCCCCACACCTGCGGTCCCCGGGCGAAACTCCACCCTGCGGGGCCACCGCCGCTCTTCCTGAGCCCTGTCCTGGGGATGTGTCCAGTCCTGGGCCCCTGCTCCGGCCCCCGTGCAGTCAGCTCCCATTCCAGCCCCAAACCGAGATGCGGACGGACCCTGCCCCAGCCCTAGCTTGGGCTGCTGCCAGCCCCAGGCCGGGGTGCAACCTCCCCACGGGAGTCGCGGCTTCTGCCTGCACGGCCGGGCCCGGGCGGGCTGGCCGAGCGCCAGGGAGGTGAGGTTAGCCTCGGAGCTGGCTGGCGGATGGCATGTTATTGTGAAAAGCGAGCGGGGAAGGCAAATAGGAGCATGGCACCGTATAGGCTCGCCACGTGACCGAAATGTGTTTATCTCGCCCCGGAGAAGCCGGGCTGCCTGCGGAGGCCAACCCTGCCTTCATAGCACAGGCACAACTCCCGTGGCCGCGGACGGTTCTGGGCCCTGCGAGAGACCACTTCTGTTTGCTTTTGCTGTCGCTTCGGCTCTTATCATTTGCCTTGTCATTCATCATCAACCTCTCCCGGGCTCCCTCCCCCTTGCTCCCCCCCGCCGCCTCCCCCAGGGTCAGTCGGGAAAAGACTGAGAATCCATCTGAGGAGTGAGACGCGGGAAGAAGGGTTGGATGGTGATGTGGCTGGGTGGAGGGCGGAGGGGGTGTGTGTGTGTAAAAGCAGCTGCATGCAGAACAAAGGTGCTGGAGGGTGGCTTTTGGTGCTGGAGCAGAACCTCGTAAATGGGAGATTTCCGTTCGCAAGACTCCGCTTGCACAGTTTCTGTCCTGCCCTTGAACTGACAAGTGAATATCTGCATTGCAACCAGAAAGTAAATCACACAGAGCCTGGCTCGGGGAGGGCGCGCACGACGCCTCAGTCTGTTGCTAAGTGCGAAAAAGTGGAAGATTTCAGCTTCCCAGCGCAACCAGGCTTCTCCGATACAGTATTTACTTTGGGAGCCCAACGAAACGCGCTCAGTGTTTATTATGGAGAGTGCCGGGGCAAGCTTGCATTTGCGTGATTAGGAGCAAGCGGAGGAGCGGCCGTGGCGCGGAATATCAAAGCGAGACCGCCTTGGCAGGGCTCCCAGGCAGGGCTTTACTGGCACCCGCGGGATTCCGCGGGGCAGGGCGAGCGCG
>VZRN01001116.1:147043-168365 GCA_013397935.1 Dasyornis broadbenti | reverse complement strand
GGCGGAGCTCGGAGGTGGAAAAGAGTAAAGGCGCCAAAAGGGAACTCGTGCGCCGCTGCAATTCTCCTCCCGACCCGCTTCCTGGCTCGCTGCAGCCGCCGGCCCCTCCGGCCGTCCTCCAAACCCCCCTCCGCCCCTCGCTGAGACTTTCACCTCGCAAACCCGCCGCCGGGCACCCCGGGGTCATGGCTGTGGAGGGGGAGGGGGGAAGAGCTGGCTGCCCTGGCCCGGGTGGCGATGCCATCCCCTCCTCTTTCCCCCGGAGGCACGGAGAAGTGGAGTCTTCCTCCTCCTCCTTCTCCCCCTCCCCGCGGGCATCGGGTTTTTCTCGTTTCCACGCCAGGAGCGTGTTAACAAAACTTTGCTGCTGCTGGCGTCAATGGCTGCCAAAAGTCTGTTGACGTTGCGAGGGAGACCCAAACGTTTCCCTTTTTAATCAGCTGCCCGAGCAGTGCGGTGTGTGCCTGTGCCTGCCTCTGCGGCGCGGGGCCGGCGGGGCGCGGGCAGCGCGGGAGGTGGGTGGGTGTTCCCGGCTCGGCTCGGCTCGGCTCGACACGGCTCGGCTCGGCACGGCACGGCACGCCGGGGCCCCGCTCAGCAGCACGCCGGGAGGCAGGTTAGTGCTTGCAGGCGCTTTTCACAACTGGTTTCACACGGCGGCATCGCTGCGGAACCGCGTGTGCGTTGCGCGTCTCACTCTCCCCCTCCACTCCCCGCGCCTCCCTCCCTCTCTTCCTCCCTCCCTTCCTCCTCCGTGCATCACCGTCTATATTTAGCCGCAAATGGCTTTATCGGCCAGACNGTCCTCGGTTTCCTCCGTGCGCTGGGGCGCTCAGCCCGCCGTCGAGGTTGCATAACGGGACCGGCTGCGCCCACCCCTGCGGAAGCTGGGTATAAATAGGTGCGGTGCCCCCCACGCCCCCGCCACTGTCCCCCCCGTCCCCGCAGCGCAGAGCACTTGTGGCGCTGCCGGCGTTTGGCCGAGCCGCTGGAGTCTCCTGCGATCCGGCATCCCCGACAGCCAGCTGCCTGTGGGGACAGAGGGGAGGGGGAGGGACAGGGTGTGCGAAGAGTTAAAAGTCTGCTGCTTGTTGCAATGAAATTATGGCTGGCAGTGGCGCCGCTGCTCGTTCAGCAGACCTCCACTTTTAAACAGTTCACAAGAAGTTCATCAGGGCGGCGATGATTATAACCGCACACACGCGCGCACCCGGGGCGCTCAGCAGCGAGGGGTGGCTTTGGGGAAGGGGGTGGCAGCCGTCGGGGACGCGGGCTCTGACCTGCCCGGTGGCCGTGGGACATCTCACCATCTCCCCGCCGCACGGCGGGTTTTGCCCTTGCTCGGGTGGGGTGGCTGTGGGACGTGGGGCCTCCAGATTACCCATTTTGGCTGGGGAAGCTCTCGCTCCCCCCTTGCAAGTTCAGCATTTCGCTATCTGCACGTGTCAGGGGATTGATGGGCTCTGGTTCACGCACCTCGCCTTATCTTAATGATGCATTTCCACCGAGGAAACCAGGCGGGCACAGGCAGCCCCTCTGAGGAGCTGTGGCCCCAAAGAAAAGCGGGGCTCGGGGAGCCGGGCTGTGCGCCGTCGAGGCCCTTCTCTGAGCCAGTGTCTGTCCCTTACAGATGAGGCAGCGCACGGGGTGGCTGCTAACCTTACGTAAAACCCTAAATCACTCTCTCCATGCTGCTGCTGCCTCTATTGAAAACATTACGAGCGGCGCATCTGGAAACCAGTAAATCTGTCCAGAAAACGTCTTTCCAGTGAAATAACTCCTTCTGAATGATAGCGTGGTAACTAACCTCCGCAGATTTTTGTTTCCTCGCGGAGATTTGTGCGGACTTCATTAGGAAAAGCTAACCGTTGTGGAGAAAGGAGGGTCAACACGCCGTTTCATTAATATACATTTGTTCCAGACGTGGAGTTTTGCACAAAAGGCCCCTCTGAGGGGAGAAAAAAGTGTTGGGGAACAAGGCTTTCCTGCCGTTTCAGTTCTTAAACCTCTCTGAACGTGTGTGAAGTATTGTGTTAAAGGCCCAATCTGGGCTTCTTCCCCATTAAATGCCAAAGTGATCATTTGCATATTTTGTAGCCTGACAAAGGAAATGAGTTTGCTGGGGAAGCATGGATGCTTTGGGAGACGTTAGGCATTAAACTCCCAGTGGTCAATCGCCCGTTACTGGCTTGTGTGTGTGTAAAAGGAGTATCATGCCTCCTGCTTAAAGACTTCTATTTTTGTGAGAGAGGAAGAGCTGAGGGATATCCTGTGCATTAAAGGCTCCCCCTACTTATTAACCCAGCATTTAGCAGCAGGATGCAGGCTGAAGCTCAGTCAAAAGAAACGACTCAACCTCCAAAGAGCAATTAAAATCTTGCACTGGAATAAATCATGCGCCGCGATAATCCTGTTAATAAAACGCAGCTTGTCCTGACACTTCGCTCATGCAGCAAACTAGAATTTAATGCGAGCGGAGGTGGCATTAGCCAAGGTAGAGGGGAGGAAAAGCCTTTCCCTCTCTGCCGCTGGACGCGAAAATGTGGTTACCTTTCACCTGCCTCTCCGGCTGCACACGGTGCCGATCCTCTTGGACTGCTAATACTTCTCCAGTGAGCCTGCTAATGATTTCTTTCCCTGGAGTGAGCAGGCATCATTGAATTACTGAAAGCACTCCCAGCAGCAGCAGCAAGCAGCAACAGCAGCAGCAGCAGCAGCAGCTCCAATGCAGAAGCCACCAGGGCTCCGTGCTTGATCAAATGAAGGGGTGGGGAGCTCGCCAACCCACTTACTATTTTTAACCCCTTTCTCCAAGTTAGGCATGTGCAGACGCTAAAGGGGAGGTTTTTATTTAGATGCCTTCTGTAGCAGCATCTCTTCAGTTTTAAGTCCTCGTGTAAAAGCCTCATCAGCAATCAGCGTAGCTGATACATGCGGTATGTGGTAGTTCTTGCCATGCTCTCCTGCTCCTATGTGTTCCTAATACAGGGCTTTTGTGAGTGCCTGTGGGTTGTTTGAATGTTCCCCCAAGCTCACAGGGTCTCCCTCCTTGGTTCTGCGTGAGATGAAGATTTGGGGACTGACGTGTACTTTGCTGGCTGAGTCATTTCTTGTGGAAATGAAATGCTGCGGAGAAACTTTTATTTGTCGATAGTCTAGAATGATTCTTAATTTTCTGGATGTGCGCTGGGGAAGAGATCCATCTCCTCTGACCTATAAATGCCCTCAATTTGCTCCTTTATTGCCGGGTATCTCCCTTAGCGGTTAACGTAGGCAGCTCACTCCCCGCACCAATCCTGCATTCATTATTAATTACCCGGAGGGAGGCTGGCTGCTCCGCTGTGATGTTTGCACTTCCTCCTAGACAAATCTGCTCAACTTTTTTTTCTTTTTCCTTCTTTTTTTTTTTTTTTTTTTTTCCTTTTTTTTTTTTTTTTTTTTTTTTTAATAGAATATAAAAGCGTGAAGAAAAGTGTTGATTTTTAAGAAGACGTCATGCTTTCTGCAACTCCCCTGTATGGCAATGTTCATAGCTGGATGAGCAATGAAAGGGTCCGCATGTGTGGAATTAATGAAGACAGGTAAATATTTAAGCTTCTGGCAAGTTAAACCACACTGTAATTTTGCAGAGCGAGGTCTCGGAGTTTGCTCGCTTCCCTAATACAGGAGCAGAAAGCTGCCACCTTACATTGAGATCAGCCCAGCTTGGAGGGAGGGCAAAGTCAAGATGTGCCTGAGAGCAGTCGAGCAGATGCTGATTTACTAGTGAACAGGCAACCTGGGTCAGTGAAGTGGGGACGCCCCCAAAGCAGCCTTTGAATCTGCTTTTACAATAAATTTATTACTTTGCGTTTGTGAAGGGAAATTAAACCAAATAGTGTACGTGTTCTTGTGGTGACTCTCTGCGGCAAAGGGGCTCGTGCCTGCAACTTGGTGTTCCCTGCCTTTGGACCAACAGCTTGTCGTGTGAAATACGATCAGTAGTGTCTGTCTCCCACAACTGTATTTCTCCTCCTCCCCACCTTTTTTCTTGCTGAATGTAATTCAATCAATGATCAAATCTCAGTCTTTATTGGGGTGACACAGGCACTGGAGTGTGTTCCCTTCCCTTAAATCCTAGCTTTTAAAAAAGCAAAATGATGCTGAACAGAAGCTGCAGATGTACCTCTGGTTCTCTGTACCAGTTGTGTGTGGTGTTAGTGTTTTTCTGTCTTCTCAGCCCCTGTTCTCACTGTTGTGTGAAAAGCCTCCAAAAAGCTGGTGGAAGTTTTAGTCTTTGCAGGGAATACTATTTGCAAACATAAGCTGAAGGAAAACAGCCAAATGTCTCACTTTGCTTTCTCACCCTCCCTCCCCACTTTCATCCCAGTTGTTTAGGGATAATAGCTGTATGTGCTACTTGCAGGGAAGGTGAATCTTTTAAAAACAAATGCATTAAAATCACATTCTGCTTTATGGTGTTGATGTGCCTTTAAGCACTTTGATTGAAAGGAGTTCTTTTGGGTAATGCTGAAACTTTCCTTCTGCTGCATGTCAGCGATTTTTATCCGTGGGATTTGGAATTTGGCACTAAGGTATATTCTTTATTGGTGATTTCTGTGATAACAAGTCCCAGTGCTGCAACACTGGTATGGCACAGATGTGCAGTTCCCTCTTTAGCATGGAAGAGCTGACGTTTGTATGTTATTAGCGTGTGAGTTTTAATTTTATCCTCAGCAGTGTTTATAGAGGGTATATGAACAGGGTATGTTTAAAATGGGATATTCTCCCCTTGGAAAAAGAAAAGGGCATGGAGCAAAAGAGAAGACCTTGACAAAAACTGCTTTAGAAGAGGCTGCTCTGAGATGTGCTTGGTGTGTTCCTGTTGTCAAAACCCTTTATGGTTATTTTCAAATGGTCCTTGCTTTTCAAAGTAACCGCTGTGCATGGGTACAGAGAAGGATAAATATGTTATCTCATGGGACTTCTCTAGGGGAATCAAAATGTGGAGGTGATATGATCTTGTACTGATCTGAGATGTGCAGGATGTTTTCAAATTGTAAGCTTCTGTTTTTCAATAGGAAAATTCCCGTTAATGATGGTGATGCACCGAAAAGCAGACTGGAGTTGAGGGAAGAAAGTCACCTGAATCACAGTGTGGTAAGAAGTTAAAAGCTTCATGTTGCAGATGAATCTGTGCCTGTTCTCCCCACCAGGACTCCTGCCCCTGGCTGTTATTACGTGATCCATTTGGGGAAATGATTAAAACACCTTCCTGTTGCAGCCCTAGTGGGCTTGGCCACACGCGTGTTGTTTCTGTGAAACAGTGGAATTGGGGCTTTGTTTATTTATCTCGTTAATCTCTTGATGCTTTGTGAAGTGTGCTGTTGTATGATGTCAGATTCTTAATTTCGCTGTTACGAATAATGCCATGTGGAATACCAGCATATGAAACAAAAATAGTTTATGTAAGCATTAAGTACATCAACGTTCCGGCAAGGTTGGTAGGGTTTTCCTTTCTTTGAGTGTATGTGGGGGAGCAGAAGGTGGGAAAGAAATTTGATGGCGGACCTTTCTTCATGCTGCATCCTCAGATGCCTTGCCCCATGAATCGTGTGGCAGTGGCAAGCCCCGGTGCAGAGCTGTGGTGGAGGGAGAGGTACTAGAGGAGAAGGAGGAGGAGAGAGACACTCCATCCTTCCCTTTCTGGTCTCCATGCCAGAGCACACATCCTCTTGCTCTGGTAGGGCTGCGGCTGAAAAGCCAGTGGTTGCACTGGAATGGTGCCACTGAGCATCGTCTGGCGGCTTGGGTCCTCACACCTTTGTTTCTTGCTGTTGAATTTTGGATTTGGAGAGATTGGTGTTGATGTTTGCAGTGTTATACATATTGCTCCATAGGTTCCTGTTCTCCCATTTTCCAGCGTAATCAGCCACTGTACATTTTCACAACAAACAGCATGTTTGCACTGTTATTGTTTCTCTTCCAAAATGCTGGTCTATCTGTAGCTTGAATGGTAGTCATGTTAGTGAGATGTGAGAGTAACCTGCTTCTTGTTCTGTAAAGGTGGATGCGACTACAGCACATCGCATTGACAGTCTTGCAGCTCTGAGTATGGACAGGTCTGGACTCATGCGAGAAGGACTCAGAGTCCCCAGCAGCATTGTCTATTCCAGCTTGTGCGGACTTGGCTCGGAAAAATCACGGGATGCTACGGGTTCGATAGCCAGCCTGGGATTTACTCCTGAAAGAAATCCAGAGATACAGTTTAAGTCTAATCCCCCCGAAGCGGTGGAAAGCGCAGCTGTCTCTGGTAAAGCCCCCAACGGCTTCAGCTCTATATACAAAACGCCACCTGGAATACAAAAAAACTCTGTCCCGACAGGGGAGACACTGGGTTTGGACCGAGCTGCGGGTGACAGACAGAGTCCCCTCGGTGTCAATGGTGCTAGTTACCTAAGGCTCCCCTGGGTACACCCCTACATGGAGGGCGCAACGCCCACTATATACCCTTTCCTTGACTCACCAAATAAGTATTCGTTAAACATGTACAAGGCATTGCTACCTCAGCAGTCCACCTACAGCTTACCGCAGCACCTGGCTTACTCGCCCGTATGTACGAACGGTGAACGTTTTTTATACCTGCCTCCGTCCCACTACGTTGCCCCTCACATCCCTTCGTCGCTGGCGTCACCCATGAGGCTCTCGACTGCTTCGGCTTCTCCGGCAATCCCACCTTTGGTGCACTGTCCGGATAAGAGCTTGTCGTGGAAGATGGGTGTGAGCCCAGGCAATCCTGTCGAGACACACGCCTACCCCCACATCCAGAGCAGCAAGCAGCCCCGGGTCCCCACCGCCAAGCCAGCCCCTGCCAACTTGCCAGCAGATCCCGCGCTCCTGCTGCCGCACTCACCCCGGCCGTCCCCCCGCCTCCCCCTGCCCACTCAGGTTGGGGATGCCTACGCTGATTTCCACAAACACTTCCCCAGGATCACCACCTCTCCCTCCTCTGCTGTTACCCTCCCAAAGCCCTACGTGAACATCGGCAGTGAATTTCCACCCGCTCGTCTCCCCAACGGGAAGCTTCCCAAAGGCAGTGATGCTGGGGAGGCACCCCTGCCATCTGCCCCCCATGCACGGAAAGCTGGCCACGACCGGAAAGACGGCAGGTCTCCCCCACTCCTGGAAAAGCAGACCCCGACCAAAGATGTCACTGACAAACCGCTGGACTTGTCGGCAAAAGTGGTTGATGCAGAAACTGCTGGCAAGTCAGACCATAGTAAGAAAATTACGCCGACGGTGCTGGTGCATGGAAGGGCAGGAGGGGGGACGCACTTGCCAGGCAGTGACATCGTTCAGAAAGAAACCATTTCTCCCGGAAATAGCTGCCCCATCTACAGGCCTGAAATTATCAGCACGGCGCCGTCCTCCTGGATCGTTCCTGGTCCCAGCCCCAGCGAGGAGGCTGGGAAGAATGTCCAACTGAAAAACAAGGCACTGGACTGGGTTCTGCCACAGCCACGGAGTTCTTCCTGCCCCAGGATGGGTGGCACGGAGGCAGTGGTCGGCAGTGTCTCGGGGACGGTGTCAGCAGGGGGGCGGCCGGCGTCAGCATCACCAGCTCCCAATGCCAACGTGGATTGCGCCAAGACGGCCCGGAGCTCTGCGGAGAGCACCGCCTCAGTTATACAGCATGTCGGGCAACCTGTTGCCACCCCTGCGAAACACAGCAATAAGGTGGCCAAATCCTGTGCTCAGGAAGCCAACTTCAAGGCAGCCGAGACTGCCCTGGCCTCCAGCCCCATCTTCCTGCCGCCCAACGAGGCATTTCGCTCCCCGCCTCTACCCTACCCCAGGAGTTACCTCCCGTACCCAGTGCCGGAGGGGATTGCCATCAGCCCTCTCACCCTCCATGGCAAAGGACATGTGTACCCACACCCTGTTTTGCTGCCCAATGGCAGCCTCTACCCCACCCACCTGGCTCCCAAACCTGGCCTCCCTTACAGCCTGCCCGCTGGGAGGGGGGAGTTCATGACCTACCAGGATGCTCTGGGAGTGGGGATGGTGCACCCCATGCTGTTGCAGCATTCAGCTTTGGAGATCAGTAAGGAGGAGAAGACAGAACGGAGGTCACGGTCTCATGAGAGGGTCCGCTACGAGGACCCGGCTCTGCGGGGCCGGTTGCCAGAGCTCCTGGAGAGCGGTGGGAAGATGCATTTTGAAATGCCCAGTGACAAGAGTGTGAAGTTGCACCAGAGCTCTGGCCATAGTAAAAGCTCTGCAAAAAGTGACAAACACCTCTACCCGGATCTTCTGCGAGACGAGCAAGAGGCTAAGAGTGAAGCAAACGTAACGAAAGCCAGCTTTGCTACAGAAAGCAGTAATCAGACTAATGACCCTACAAAGCACAAGGTAGAGCAGGCGTCGCAGCACAGAGATTTTATTGTAATGAGAGAGGAGTTTGGAAGAAATAATGATGTTCACGAAACCTATAATTTCAAGCAAGCCCAGAGTTCATCAGTGTTCGGCTTAAGGAAAGAAGATTTATCTGTGAGCCAGCCTAAAGAGAGAGTGGCGGTCCAGCCTTCGCCTGTTTTCTTGGAAAGCGCGCACGAGAGCGATGCTCCAGCTCTGGCTTTTGGCAAGGTGCAGGAGGACGCGAAGTCATTCTGCATGGGGACCGCGCCGCCAAGCATCGATGCCAGCCAGACCTATACCAAAGACGGAGCCGATGACGCGGAGTCTGCCGATGGCAAAATACTGAAACCCAAGCCGTCTAAGTTGGCCAAGAGGATCGCAAACTCTGCCGGTTATGTAGGTGACCGATTCAAGTGTGTGACGACTGAACTCTACGCCGACTCCAGCCAGCTCAGCCGGGAGCAGCGGGCGTTGCAGGTGAGTCCGCGTGGTCCAACGACCGCCGCGCTTTTTGTCATTATTTCTCTGTTGCAAGTCACAGTTGAGTTTTTAAAGTTGAGAGAAGCGACACAGGTGGGGAAACCAGAAGTTTTTTTTGTTGGGGCATACTCGCCAGTAACGGTTTTAAATAGCCAAGTAAGTTTGTTAATGAGAGCGAGGCGATGTAAAGAATAGCATGTATGGCTTATAGGTATGCACGGGCTAGCGAGCTTTAAAGGGCTTTTACTAAGATCTGATACAAATGTTAATGCACGTTAATGAAATGTTTGTGCAGTTTCGAGGGGAGTCGGACAGGCATGCATGTTACCTTGGCGCTGGCGCTGGCTGTAATTTCTCAGCTGGCCTGCAGTGCCAGCTAGCACAGCGTACCCAGAAGTTGTGATTAGCATGCCAAATGTGCCGTTGGATGGTGAGGAGTCGCAGCCATGCATTAGCGGGTCTCAGGCAACATTGGTGCCAAGCGAGCGCGTAGGGAAGAGTAGAAGTGGTATTGAGGTTGATGCTAAGGGATGATAGACAGGTATTGTGTAGGAATATTCCTAGGGTGTTTTACTTTTAATGAAGGGATGAGTTAAGCCAAATGGTTTTGCATTGTTAAGAAAAGAATTGGTTTATGCTTATAAAAATGGATGAAATTATCTAAATGATCCATTGAGTGCCCATTTTAATTACATAGATGGAAGGATTACAAGAGGACAGTATTTTATGTCTACCTGCTGCTTACTGTGAGGTCAGTTCTTCAAATTTTTATTACTAGACTCTTACATAAACCTTTGAGTTAAATTTCATTTCCAAATACACAAAGGGAAGTTTGTGGGCCATGGTCGTCTTTATTCATTGTACAGTTTTGTGTTGTTGTTCTTTTTTTCTTTTATTTTTTTTATTTTATTTATTTAGTTTTTGTCTCTTTTTACCTCCAAAATGGAATGTTTTTGTTTTATATACAATATACATTTATATATTATCTTTTTTATATATATATATAATTATATATGAAAGAATTGTGTGGCTATTTGCTTATAAGATGCTAGAACACTGTTTTACAAGTCAGGTGTGTTAAACTCCTACCCTTAGCTATCTATCTGAAACCTTGGTTTTGAGTCAGTTTTTTCTTTGGAAATGCTTTCATATAAGGTAAGGTAAATGAAGCAGCTTTTATTGCAAGACTTTTTTTCATATCAATTCTCTTTCTAGCGTGCAATGATGCGCTTCTCAGAGTTGGAGATGAAAGAGAGAGAAGGCCAAACAGCTACCAAAGACTCAGAGGTCTGCAGATTCAGCCAGGCAGACTGGGAAAACTTGAAAGGAAACAGTGAAAAGAAGCCAAAGTCTGTTGCTCTGGAAGATGCCATTGCTGACCAAAATGACAATGACAGATGTAAGCGAATTTAGATGGCTTTCTGAAGCGTGTATGTGTCTGTGTGCCATGGCAGCTTGCGGCAAAGCAAGCAAATCTTTGTGTTCTCACTGTGTGGCTGGTGAAAGTCATTGGCCTCATCCTCTGCAGGTGCTGAGTTGCCACGGCTGGTACCCTCTGTGCTTGCTTTGGGGTTTGCAAGTTTGTGGTTGCCATTGTACCTGCTTTTCAGGAGATAGTTAACTTTCTGTCTCTGAGTTACTGCCTTAGAGAGATCCCTCCTTTTAACTGATGTGGTGCTACATCAGCCAGTGAAAGCAAAAATCCAAGGTTTTATTTTAAATACAGAAAGGAGATGGGGGAAGAAAGGAAAGTAAGAAGGAGTTCAGCTTCCTGAAGCTGCAGTAGCACTGAGATATGCCAGTTTTGCAGCTTTCAGGCAAAGCAAGGATGGAGGACAGAAGAGTTGATGGGAAGTGGGAAAGGATGTGATCTGCCAGGCTGGCTTATCCATAAAAGCTGGCAGTAACAACTCCAAATGGTAAGAAACTACTTTGCCTGGGTCTTCTGCTGCAGTGGCTGGGGACGTACATGAGGCACAGGTTCTTGCAGGAAGAGTCTATGGAATTCCTGTGAGGCTGGCAGCTTCCTCTGGGCTGTGGCAAGGTGTCAGAGGACTATGGAAAATGCAATGTCCTAAAAGTAAGATAAACTTAAAAATAAATAAATGGTATTAGGGGATTTTTTACTGTATGCAAGAAAGATCACTTCTTTTTTGTTTGTGCTCTTGGTAAGCATATGGCTTCTGTCAGTTTCCACAGGTTTTTTTTTTGTTTTACCTGTGTATTTAAGGAATGGATCAGTTCCTTCTCTTGCTGCTTTGTTTTGAACAACTCAGAAAAAAAAAATCTATGCTGGAAACATTGCAAAACAAGAGGAAATGCACTGCAGGCTGCTCTGTGTGTGTGCACTGTGTAACTCAGTGGTTAAGTGTGCTCTTCCATAGGTGGAGATTCATGAGTAGGGCTAGTAGAAAATTTCATTCAGGCAATTTAATAACTTTGAATTATTATTCTGGTCTTTGGTTAATGCTTTTGGCAGAGAGCATGCTGGTCAATAGTACTTGCTCCATTACTCACCTAAATCAAGTTACTGTGGTATTGCTATCGCTGAAATAACAGCCTCAACAAAAATCAGCCTGGCAAAATAGCAAGGGAAAGTTTTAATTGTGGAAGTGGAGAGGGTACCGGCATGGGCTGAGCCTCTGGAGGCTGAGCAGCCTTTTCCCTTCTCCAAACTATATTGAGGCAGCTGTGGGGAGGAAGGCACAGCTGCCTTTGCCATCCCTGTGCTAAAGCTGAGAGCGGGGCAGGCTGCTGCTCCAGCTCTCCCCATCGCAGCCTTTCTTGCTCCTCAGAGGACTTGGGATGCCCTGCTGATGTCCGCTGTTAAACTCCACCCTGGTTGTGCTGGAAAGCTGGAAGAGCAGTGGCAGCAGCAGTCCTGCTGGCTTGTTCTGGCTGCAAAGAGGGTTCAGCAAAGAGGGGGATGAGGGGATGTGGAGTTGAGGGAGGGCTCAGGGGGATTAACAGAGGGAGGGAGGGCAGGCTTGCTCAGGCACATGGGGCTGCTTGCAGAGGGCTGTGGAGAGGATGAATGTTAGAGCATAATTGTATACTGAAACCCCTCCCCCCATCCTTGCAAAAGGCTGATGATACGGTTTGTCTGTAAATTCTCCATTTAGTGAGATCTCTGGCACTTGAATCTGCTGGCTAAAATGTGTTTGAGACTGTTAAATAACTGTTGGAAGCAGGGAAAGTATGTTCAGTCTTATGTTAGTTCATTCCTCTCCTCTGCTAATTAGCTCTGACTTAACAGGCTATTTCAGAGTTTGGCCAAATGTCTAAACTCCTAAAAGCACGGATCTGTTCTGCTGAGGGAGCTCCTTTTTTTGTATGCCCGCCCGGGCAGCAGCAAATACTTACCGGTACAGATTCAGGTCTCAGTAAAAGTTTTTTATCGTGGTGGTTCACCTCCTGCCCCTCAGGATAGCAGCTGATAAATCAGGAAGCCGAGTTTCACACCTCTTGAATGCCTCTACTGTGGTGGCTTGGGCTCTCTGTTGGGGCTTGAGCCACCAGCAGCCTTAATGCATCTCTCACTGAGCGACTGGCAAAGGGGTGATGGGCTCTACCTTCCCTTCCCCTTCGGTGAGAGCCAGGGCTGCTTATCTCTTGCCTTTCCTTTGCCTTCAATATCTGACCAGGCTGTTGGTGTGTTTGGCTTTAAAGCTCCTGAACTGGAATGAGCTGATGGTTTGCAGCCTTTTCTGTTTCATTTCTGCCTCCTGCAAGCGATCTTGCTGCTTGAAAATTTTTTTCCCCTTGTTTCATGTTTGTCTGGCGCTAACTGAAAGGGAACCGCCTGTGCTTTTTACCTGTGCGAGGAGGGAATTTAGGAGTGAAACCAGTGAGCTGTTCTGCCCCCACAGCCGGCACTTCACCTGACTGATGTCAGCGGGGAAGAAGGAAACTGCATCCAAAACTGTGATTGTGGCTCAGAGCCAGCTCCCAGGGCTCCCCCGCTGCCGCCTCGGCGTGGTGGCAGCCGTGCTTGGCATGGAGCACCAGAGCCGATCAGGGCCCTGGCAGCTGCCTGCCCCCTTGGCTCCTCTGAACCTACCGGTGCAACAAAAGCCTAAATAACACAGGCAGGTGATGCTTACAGAGGCATCTGATGGGATGGAAGCTGCTTTTATTTTAGCTTGTCCTGGGACTTGCTGATGTTCCTGGCTGTACTGCACGTGTATAGACTTTTTTGGAAGCAATATCCGGTTCTTTAAACTTTTCCTCTGACTTGGCAGTGCATAGCTTTGCTGTGCTGGAAGCCTTCTTAAGCTTCATCATGCCTTCTGGAGAAGAGTGAAATAAGTGGGCTTTTGTTTTGTTTAGCTTTTTGTTTTGCCTTTTCTTTTTTTTTTTTTAAAGGTCTGATTTAAGGCAGGTAGCCATGTTAGCTAATTAATGAGCAATTAAAGCCGAGCAGTAAAGTAGAAGTGCTTCAGTTCTCTCCCATCTCGTTTAGGTTTTGCTGGGCATCTGAGACTGGGCATCTGAGAGCAGCCGCAAAGCTGCTTTGTTGCCAAGGTGACTTGTAAATGTTGCTGAGGCAATGCTGCTCCAGTGCATTTTCATAGCACAAACATGATAAATTATGGGATGCATATGTCATGAGTCATAGGATTGTTCAGAGATCAAGTGATTTAAGCTATTGGCACGGACACACGCATCAATACGGGCATGTGATGATCGCATGTCGGTTCACAGCAAAGCTCTTCCAGAGGTTTTGAAAATCATACCCGAGTGTGAAAGATTGAATAAATTCTACAAGCTGTAGAATTTTTTGATTGGGGAGCATGACTTTACCTGTTTATTTAATGTTCTAGGATAGAAGACACTGCCTGTTTAAGCCTTAGCTGGGCAAAATTACCCCAATCTATTAAAAGCCTGATCTTAAGGCATGAGGTCATGAAGAAAAAGTTAAAGCAGTTGGTATGTGTGAAGGTAAATGGTGTAATGTGCCAAAACACATTGATCTTAGCATCGTAGTGAGGTGCCAGTGTCCCTTTGCATGGCGATCCCCTGCTTTTCTTTTTTCTTGCTGGGCTATGTGTACACTGGAACAAATGAAAGATGGAGGCAGTAAACATGTCCTTTGCCCTGGTCAGTTATTACCTGCCTGCCACAGGACATAGTGCAAAAAAAAAAAGGGGGGAAAAATTAAAAAGTCTGTGCACTGAGAGTGGTGGTTGCTTGCTTGTGTAGTGTGATAGGCTTGGACAGAATTAAACAAATGCAGAAAGCTCCCAAGCAGAGGTGTACTTGGAGGGAAAAGTGAAATCAGCTGGGTTCCCTCTGCCCCATGGGATACTCAGAATTGAACTCTAAAGGTGTCTTAGGGAATTTCTTATTGTTGTTGTGATCTCTGTGCTGAGTACTTGGTTTTAGCATTTGGATAGTCATTACTGTTCTTGGATGAATAAAGGGTGCCTTGCATAAGTTGAGTGCAATGAGAGGTTGCTCCAGGGAAGAGGAAAGGCTGTTTTTAGCTGCCATGTTATTTGAACAAAAGAATTTGCAGCTTAAACACTAAGATGTGTTTCCTTGTTTGCATCGCATGGGAGGGCCTGGTCTCAAGCAGTTGACAGCAACAGGAAGATGGAAAATTGAAAGAAAGTTTTTTTGGGGTAGTGTGTTCATGCATGTGTGTAACTGTTCCTCATGAGATTGTAACCCGTGCACTAAAAAGATATTGCTTCAGACAGAAAGCAGATGTGAAGAAGCATCTTCTTAATTCTTCCTTGTTTCTAGTTTGGTAGGACAGTGAGAAATGGTTTGAGTTGTTGGTGCTGATTGTCACAGCTGGTGTGAGACTGGCAAATACCGGAGGCTTGAGGAAGGAACACGTTTAAGAGTTTAAGCTCCTTACTCATAGAGGTGTGTTGCTATGAGAACTCAGCATTTATCCTGTGTTTCTGGGTACCTCGTCACTGTTTAAATAATGATGATATGAAAACTCCCAAGTATTTTGTTGTTGTTTTCTTCCTCAGGCAGAGAAAGGATGTTGTAGATACATGGCATGGGAGGAGGGTGGTCGGAACAAAAGCAGATAAATTCTCCTCATCCTTGTTGGGCACGCACATTATGCTTATGTTGCTGTGCCTCATGTTGGCATTTATATCTTAATTTGGGGAGACATTGCGTCTGATCCTGGTTGCTTGCAAAACAGTTTGAGGACAGAGTGGAATCTGGTGGTAAAATATTAATAGAGCCTGCGCTCCGTGAGGCAGCCGCAGCTGTGCCAGGGGGAAGAACCTCTGGGCTTGCGACGTGTCTGTGCAGGCTGCGAGGAGAACCTGACAGCCCGTGGGCTGTGCTGTGTCCCGAACAGTGACTGACCTTTGTTCTTTCACACTGAAAATCCGGCTGCAGCAGAGGTGGGAGTGCCGGGGCACACAGGCAAGGACGCGTCCCGCGTGGCTCCCTGGCTGTGCCAGGGCTGCGCTCCCGCGTTGGTGCAGGGTGATTACACAACTGGGATTAGTGTGCGGAGATGCCGCTTCCCTAATGGTCTTAGCGGCATCGAGCGGGATGGATTTGAGAGCCGCGTGTGCAGCGGGTGGTCCTTGAGAGGGATTTCTGGCTCGGCAGCTGTGGAGATGCAGCTCTGGTCCCCTGAGGGTGCCTCTCGGATGTGACCCGGGAGCGGAGGCCAAGGTGTCGCGGAGCTGCTGGCAGCGAGGGCTTTTTGGATGAACCTCAATAGGTGTGTGCTGTGATTCCCAGCATGTGGAGCCCCGGAGGAATGCTGACAGTGACAAGCTGTTAGCGAGGTCTCTCCCCTCTTTATTTTTCAGCACAGTCTGAGCGAACGGCGCTCAGCATCCCCGTGCCAAGTCCTCTTGCAGATAGAGAAAGAATTAATCTGCAGCAGGTCGCTTTCGGTGGTGGTAGGCTGGAATTAGCTTGCTGTTTCCTGCAAGCTGTAAAGATTAAGACCATCACCCCCCCCACCCTACACTCTGCTACTTCCTCTGACCCTGCAAGAGCTTCTCTGGGAATTGGTCAGGATGTGCCTGCCTTTTCTCAGGCCAGACAATGTTAGGAGCAGGAAAGCTATCCCGATGTAGTGACTTTCAGCATGAACCATGGCATGTAGCTGTTGGTGCTGCTGGAGACGAGAAGGCTATAAAACAGCAGGAGCGTGGCTGAGAGTGCCCTTACCTGATCTCTTCAGGGAAACTGACCACAGAAGTATAATGTTTCCTTATGAAAGGGGGGAAATAGCAGATTGCATTAAAAATGTAAAATGAAATCTGATAGAAGTATTTATTTCTATAGTGATACTTAAAACGTGTCTGGGCCAGCTGCTTTTATGCTGTGCGAAACAGGACTGCTGGTGCTTTTGGTGTGGTTATAGGGTACAGCTGTGGGGCGGTGTCTTCATGCCAGATGTGCGAGCACAGGGTGCTGCCAGATTCGTTCTGATCTGGGGTGACACTGCGATTTAGAGGCACAGTCATAGTAAGCTGAGATACCTGTTCTCTGGAACATTTCAGTGTTGTTGGCTGGAAGAAGTGTGACAAAGTGCATTTTAAAGTCTTGGAGCATGTGTTGGCCAGACGGCCTTGTGGAGAGGAGCATCGCCAAACAGCGGAACAGCCCGAGCGTCCTGCTCGCCTGCAGAAAGTCAGCTTTTGTTTTGATTTTTCCTGGCCAATATCTTGTGCTGTTTTATAAGCAGCCCTGCAGGCAGCTTCCCAAGCAGTGTAAAAATTATGCTGGGGTGTCTTCTGGTGACCACAAACATCTCCAGAGCCCTTGGTGCTACTTGGAGACATTTCCAAGTTGTGGTGAAAGAAATCTCACCAGGGAGATTTCATCTCTCACCACCCCCCCAGCCTTCCATTGCTGACAACAGGTATTTCAAGGACCGTCATGAAACCAGAAGGGGTTGGCAGAGCTGTAGGAAGGTGCTGTCAAGATAAGGTGGGATAGAGTTGGGCTGCATTCAGAGGCTGCCAGTGGTGGGTCTTGGAGGGGACAGGAGAGGAGAAGAAGCTGCAGGGGAGCAATGTCAGCCCTGATAAGGGGGAAAAGCAGAAGTTGAGGGCCAGGCTGGACAGGGTAAGAGACTGAGTAAGGAGGGTCCACGGGAGGGAAGGGCAGCAGAGCTGTCAGGAGTCCAGGTAGGAAACCAGCAGATGTGTTTGCAGGAAGGGAAGTGGGAGAAGGAGGAAGGGCAAGAAGGAGAAAAAGGGACAGTGAGCCACGGGGAGGTAGGATGGAACATAACAGTCTGCCAAACGGCAGCAGAGGTGTGGAGTACTGGTCGGCCAGGAGGGCTAAAACACGTGGGAAACCCAACATGTTTGTGAGAGCTGTAAATGGGAAGTTGATTATCTGTGTTGCAGTCTGTACTGCATCTCTGCCTAACCTTGCCTTTGCTCGTTTGGTTAAACCCAAGAAAATAATGTCATTCAAAATGGTGATTAAGTGTAATTTTAAATCAAGCATCCATTTAAAATTGCTTAGGCTGTCTCTGGATTTGGGCAAACAGTGTTGGAGGGAAGCTGAAGTTAGTGCAGGCGAGGCAGCATGGGTGTTTTTGTGGCTAATTTGTCAGACTAGTTTCTAGTAAGCTTTTCAGAACTCACCGTCTTGCTGTTGCTGGAAATACTCCTTGAAAAAAGTGAGATCTGTTTTAAAAGGAGGTGACAGAGATCATGTGAGGTATGGTGACTGGCTGGTTACTTGAAGTGAGGAAGCCTTTTTATAACCTTGGATTCAAGTAGTGCTTTTTGCAAAATATCACAGCTATTCTTAGTGATATTTCTGTGTCCATGTTCTGTATCCCATTTATATCTCCAGAAGAAGGGATGAATGCTTTTAAGTCAGACTCTGCAATTCGATGGGAGAAGTTAGTGAAAAATTAGGAATTAAGGGACGACTAATACTCGGTTGTCATCGGAAGGTATTTTTGAATTGGATTGTTACTTGCCACGGTTTTGGGGGTAAAGTTACTTTCTGGAAAGGGTTTGTGCTTTCAGTATCTAAAGATGTTTCTTTATTTAAAAAAGCATATTGTGATGTTTCTATGGATACAAGTATTGCGAATATTGTGCTTCTTAAATTAATGTAAAAACAACACAAAGTAGTGTACTTTTGGGGGTTTTGTGCTTAACTGTTGAGAAACCTGCTGCCTTAGGCTGGCCAGAGACTTGTTCCCAAGTACAGTTTTGTGTTTATTTGCATGCCTCATGAGCCATAAGTCATGATGGAGATGACATTGAAGAGATCAGAGAGCAAAGCGTTCTCACAATGAATTGTGTTGTATTTATTAGGTCTTGTGGTGTTTGTTTGTTTTTTATTTTTAGGTAACTTTAGTAGTACAGAAAACAACCGAGGTCACTTTCTTGAAACTCCAGAGGAAAAAGATCTCTCAAATGAGAAATGTTATTTAGAGAGACATTCTGTATATGAAAAGGCGGAAGACCAGCCAACAGAAGATATTGGCCAACATTCATGTCCACGTCTGGACAGGAAGCGTAAACACTCTGGTGAGAGAGTGCAAAATGATGGCAGCCAAAATGAAAGCTTTGTGGATGAACTGCAGGACGAAGTTGTATCAAAAGCGAAAAAGAAAAAGACCTCCAAAGGTAAGACAGCATTTTGCTTTGGTTTCTCTCAAGGAATGTCTTGTGAAAGGAACGTCCCTTTGGCTTAATGTGTTTCCATTTTTGAACTTGCTAGTTACTAATGTGAGCACTGTCATTTCACTTTAAATTATATATATGTATATATATGTATGTATATATATGTGTATATATATATGTATATATAAAAAAACTTGGTATGTAAGGATAAAGCACTAGTCATTGGACACTGTAGCCACAGCAGTGCAAGTTACTGTAGTGCATGTAACCCTTAATGAGCGAACCTTTAAAATGCATAGTGTGGTGGTAAAGCTGAGACTATATGCCCCGAAAGTGAAATGTAGCTTTTGTTTTAAGTTGAGGGGGCTTTTTGATTAATTTTTAGTTATTTTTCCATTAGATGACTGGCCTGAGAGGGAAATGACAAACAATTCCTCTAACCACTTAGAAGAGCCCAATTGTAATGAGGTGACCAACCTGAAGGTGTGCATTGAATTAACAGGGCTCCATCCCAAAAAGCAGCGTCACCTGCAGCATCTTAGGGAACTATGGGAGCAGCAGGTGTCACCAGAGAGATCCCCGTCCGGCAAGTTGGGCCGGCAAAGCAGGAAAGATTTAGCTGAGGCTGTTCAGCCAGAGGCCACTGCAAAGGTCAAAGACTTCACAGAAGAAAGGCACACCAAGAAAAGGTCAGAGGCCAAAAGCAATAGAAGTTGGTCTGAAGAGTCCCTCAAAACAAGTGACAATGAACAAGGTATGCAGAGACTACTAGGGAAACCAGCTGGCTTTAGCATTTACAGTGACGCATGCTGCCACCGATGTTAAGGAATTGTCGAGAGCTTTCTTTTCTTTCTTTTTTTTTTTCTTTTAAATTATATATATATATTTCTGTAGATGTCCATTTGTATAAGGACTGACACCTCCTCTTTGAGAGTTGCACTGTAACTGATATTTGTCAGACAAGAAAATGTTTGTGTATGTGTGTGTAACTATGTGTTTGTGTGTGTGTGTGTGTGTGTGTGTGCGCGCGTGTGTGTTTTGGCTTTAAATATTTTCGTAGATGACGGGAAGATGAAGTTTATGTCTCTAGAGGAGAGCTGGGGGGGCAGAAAATGCGGGCATGCTTCTGGGTGAGGGAGGGAGCAAACAGGCTGCTAGCTGGTGTAAGGGTGTTTAACCACATGTAGGATTTGAGGGGCTGTGAGCTTCTGAAACACCGTCAGCACAGCTGTAGCAGCTCT
Source organism: Dasyornis broadbenti (assembly GCA_013397935.1). Lineage (NCBI taxonomy): Eukaryota > Metazoa > Chordata > Aves > Passeriformes > Dasyornithidae > Dasyornis > Dasyornis broadbenti. Next base: position 148,654 of record VZRN01001116.1, on the reverse strand, counting down.
TGATCTTGGGAACCCAACACCTCCAGCACCCTCAGCACTGCTGGCTTCCCCTGCATTTCCCAGGCCATATGCTCAAGAGCAAAGCTCATCCTCCTCCTGACAGGGATGGTTCATCCTAAGCATGTCCTGTAACCTGTGTCGCCCCACTTCCCGGCCCCTTGGCAGAGGTCTTCCAGCAGCTCTCTCCTAGAGGATCGCTTCCTTAAAGCATATCAATCAACTTTACTTGACTTGTTTCTTGCTGCTTCTTTCCCCCTCACTCCTCTTCCTCCTTTTCTCCATCCTCGCTCCAATTTCTGTCCATTCTCTATCCTGGAGGAGAGCCCGTGGATACAATTTGCCAAATTTTCATGGGATAAACAGGTCTCACTCCTGTCCTCACTGTCCTCAGCCCCTGGGCACATTTTCTGCTCTGATGCTTTTCTCCTTCCCTACAACATTTTACTGCTGTAGCTTGGCCAGAGAACTGATGGCAAATGGAATCACGCAGTCCACAGGGCCAATCCCCTTTTCTCCTTTCCCTTTCCCTTTCGTTTCTCCTGCTCTTACCTCTCCAAGCCCTCAGCTTATTTTTGAGGAAAGAGTATTTCTGGGAGCAGGAGCTCTGTGTACGGCATTTGGGTCCTTCCTCCTTCACAAACCTGGGAGCTTCATCAACTGGAAGACATTCACATTCCAGCTGGCCTAACCTTTAGTTCAGCTGAGATTCCCTTAAAGAGCAGCATGAGGAGAGCGGATCCTCTTGCCCCACACTATGGAACAGACCGAGTGCAGATCGTCTTGTGCCAGTGTGGATTTTCTTGGGTAGTGCCTCTGAAACAGTCACAGTCAAAAGTACCAGCTTCCCTTCGGTCCTAGAGCTCATCTGTCCTTCTCCTTGGTAGGATTATCTGAGGGAAGAAACCCCCAAACTTTGATGCTTATTGATGGGGAAGGTTCTCCAAAAGGATTTGTGGAGCAGGAGATCAAAACTTAGTTTAAAAGGAGCTTTGACTCTTCCTTCCTTGCTTTGTGTGCTGCCTTGGCGAGCATGGTATTGGCTCAAACACCCTTGCCCATCACCTGCCCCCCTTTGTACTTTCAGAGAGAGATACCTTGTAGAGATCAAACGAGGGTCACTAACAAGAAGCTGTATTGTGTAAGGATGCTCTCACTTTCCCCTGCAAAGCCTCCTGTGGCAGTGACAGGCTCATGACCCCGGGAAAGAAAAAGAGGTGGCTCCCAATTTATGCACCATTCCCAAAGGCATTCAGGTTCGGTTGCCCTATGGCTATGAAAAACCTCTTGGGTTTGGAAGCTGCTGTAAAACCATAAACTTGACTAAATTGCGCCTCATTATTCATTGTGCAGAGACACTGGATATCATTCAGAGAATTTTGTTGATGCTCCTCCAGCCCTGTTGAAGTGTAAACTTTTGAGTCTCCTTGTTCTTAGTTCACTGGGATGAGGACATTTTTCCTCGTTGTGTGACAGAGACTCTGTGTGACAGTCTCATGGGGATGGAGACTTCCAGTTTGTCTGTCTTGCTTAGGACTAGTCCTCAAACTTTTCTTAAGCAAGCAGATACTGTCAATGTGAGGATGTACACTGTCACTTGCAGCTTTTTTTTTT
>VZRN01001116.1:88476-147023 GCA_013397935.1 Dasyornis broadbenti | reverse complement strand
TTTTTTTTTTTTTTAATTTGGGGCTGGAAACAGCTATCCCCTGTGCTCAAGCGGTGCCTGCAGATGTGGTAGTCTCTGCTGCTGGGAAGTTTGTTGTATCCCAAGGAGCAGGCTGTAACAGGACATTGAGGGCTGCCTCTGTGCCTCTGAAGCCTTAGTCTAACAGCAGGATGATTTGCCACTCCTGCCTGCACATCTCTGGGAACATGGAGGGTTCTGACTTCTGGGCTTGTTACCCCAGTTGTGTTCATCCAAAGCAGTGTGGGCAGCAGGTCGAGGGAGGTGATTCTGTCTCTCTGCTCTGCTCCTCTGAGACCCCACCTGCAGTGCCGTGTCCAGTTGTTGACCCCTCAACATGGGAAGGACATGGACCTGCTGGAGCAAGTCCTGAGGAGGCCACAAAGATAATCAGGGGCTGGAGCACCTCTGCTGTGAAGACAGGCTGAGAGGATTGGGGTTGTTCAGCCTGGAGAAGAGAAGGCTCTGGGGAGACCTTATAGCACCTTCCAGCACCTAAAGAGGGCTGTAAAAGAGCTGGAGAGGGACGTTTGACAAGGGCATGTAGTGATAGGACAAGTGGTAATGGATTTAAGCTGACAGAGGGTAGGCTTAGATTAGGTTATTAGGAAAGAATTCTTGACTGTGAGAGTGGTGAGACACTGGAGCAGGCTGCACAGAAAAATTGTGGCTGCCTCATCTCTGGAAGTGTTCAAAGGCAGGTTGGATGGGGCTCTGAGCAACCTGGTCTAGTGGAAGGTGTCCCTGCCTATGGCAGGATGTTGGAACTGGAAGATCTTTGAGCTGCTTTCCAACCCAAACCATGTCATGATTCTGTGATCCTGCTTGCAAAGTGATGTCGCCGTGCTGGGGTGCAGCAGGTCCATGGACATGGGGATAGTGCAGCCTCAGGGCACCAGGCTGCTTGCTCAGCCCCATGACCAAGGCAGAAGCCACGATCTCTGCTGGGGTCCCAGCTGAGCAATAACCCCGAGCTGCTGGCAGTGCAGTGCCAGCTCTTCTGATGCTCCCCCGGGGAGCTGCAGCCGCTCAGCCGGTGTGAGGAGAAAGCCCGAGCAGTGCGGAAACAAAAGCCCTGGGAAGAAGAGCCAGGAGGATCTCGCCCACTGGGAAGCCCGTGCCAGCCCCTCGGAGCTGCCTGGGGCTGCAGCAGCGTGGCGGCCGCGGGCTTGGCAGGCAGGAGGAGGCAGCTGCTGGGGTGGGAGCTGAACAAGCGAGCATTCAGGTGACGCGGCAGCAGCTGCTTTTCCGCGCGGACCTCTCAGCAGCCCGCTCCTGCGGGAAAGGGAGACAGGTCCTGCTCTGAGTCAGACTTGCCACAACCCACATCAGTCAGAGGCCTGAGTTTTTTGGGGTTTTTGATTTGGGTTTTCTTTTTTTCCGTGGATATTTAGGTATATTCCTGCTCACTCTTGTTTTTCTTCTCTCTTCACGTGGTCAGAAAGATGGGGTGGGATTCCAGGATTAATCACTTGCTGCTTTTCTGCCCAAGTTGTCTTGCATTTCCCAGGCTGATGCTTGGCTTTTTCTGTGTAGTGCTGGTCTCTTGCAATGTTATTGATCCTGAAGCTGCTGGGCACAGCATAGCTACTCTCCATCTCTTAGCTCTGGTGCACATTTAGCCTGGTGCCTGCTGTCCCCACTGTGGAGGGTCAGAGAGAAGCACAGAGTTGATGTGGAGTTTGCAGGCAGGAGTACATGTTTTTGGGGTGATTAAACTTCTTCTTTCAATGCCTTGGCATCTCTGCATGGGAAAGCCTGCAGTTCTTTGAGATAAGCTTCCAGTTTTTTTTTTCCCCTCCATCCTTTCAGTATTTCTGTCCTTCTCCAGACCTGTCAGTTTTTCATTTTATTGTAGTTTTTCTGCATGCAGCAGTTTCCTCTGTTTACACTCACCAGAGCTCCTCACTGCTGCTTTCCATCTTTTCCATCTTTTTTTTTTTTTTAGTAAGTGATTAAGTAGGTAATGATGGTACTTCTGTATTGGAATTTTTTCTTTTCACATGCTACTCAATTAGATTAGTTGGGAACAGGAGAATTAAACGCTCCTTACTTCATGCTGTCTATAGAGTTGGAAAGACAGCCTTTCATCCATAGGCTCAGCCTACGACTAGGTGCCTTCCTTCAGTATTGCAAAACCTGAAAAACTTACATGATCTTTGCTGAACAATCTGCACATCATGTGTCCCATAAATTCCCTGACATCTGCTTGGCAAGTGGTACGCGTCTTTTTCTAGAAAGTGGCTCAGAAGAACTGAGGGATTTCTGTTTTCATCCTTAATCTAGAAAGCCTTCTGTGAGTTGCTTTCACAGATCTATTTAAAGGAAGACTGAAGTGTGAAACTGCCCACCAAGAGGATTCTAGATTTTATCTTCTTTTTTACTGACTGGCTCTGGACCTGAATCTCTTTAAGAAAGGGTGTCTCTCCTCTGAGTACCTGCTTATTTGCTCCTGCCACCTCTTCTGTTCTGAAAGTAGCATCACTTCAGAGACTTCTCGAAGCAAAGGAGCCTGTTTCAAGTTCTCAGAGGTTTTTCCACACCTTCTTTTGGTGGTGTGGTATTGTTTGGCTGAAGTGTCCCTTCCTTTCCAGCAACTTTTAATTTTTCTGCAGAGGAGTTGGTTCTGAGGTCACCTCAATTCTCTTCCCAAGCAAAATTCAGACTATAAAAAGTCAACTTTCCTGTCCTTGTTTTGTTGTAAACCTGCTTGCACTCTGAAAAGAACCCCAAAACTAACCATGCTTTTGGCATGTGGCCCACATTGTGGGATCCAGCTTGTTGGAGCTAACCCCTGAAGAAAAGCCAGCCCTGCCAGTATCCTGCCACAGGTAGCAGAGCACCGGCCTTACTGCCCTAATGTCCCAGAAAAACTCACTTCTGGATGGAGTTCTTGGGGAAAGAAACCATCTGATTGCTTTTCCTGCAAAACCTCTGTGCTTTCTGATAGAGAGAGCCCTGAGCTTCTGCAGGGACAGCTCCTTGACTAGTCTTTTTTCTCTTGGCTTGTTTTTGAAGTCAAAATGCTGCCGAGGAGATGCTCCCTGTCTTATGGCCGTCTTGGAGCTAAGCTCAGCGCTCCCACGTGTGCTGTCCCATTAAGACTTGATCCATGCTCCCACCTTTCTTCCTGTCCCCTCTTCCCTCGCCATCCCTGTGTCTGCCCGTACACCCCTCTGAGAGAAGCCAGGCTGGGCCCAGGCTGCTGGAGGAGTTGGTTCCCTTTCAGATCAGACAGTCCCAGGTAAGGAGGCGAGTTTTTCCCCCAGCGGGGCGGTGCTGCAGCGGTTCCTCTCTGCCCATGGTGGCCAGGCTGTGGCATTGCCAAGCTGGCCTGGCACGCATCCCTACGGTCCCGGCGCTGCCCGGCATCTGCGTGGGGCATTTCATTGAGGGGTTTTTATTAGAGCCCGATAAGTGTTAGTGTAGCATCAACGGGCGAGATGCTATTTACAGTTTGGATGTGGAAGGCTTAAAATATTAATGATTTGAAAATGTAATTGTAGATCTCTTAAGCAGTCGAGGAGCTTGTGTTAAGTGCTAGCAATGCATTTTCCTTTTAACGCACCATGCGATGTGTAATGCCTTTCCTTCCCATTTAGGCTTGCCCGTATTCCCGGTGTCTCCGCACATGAAGAGCCTTTCATCCACCAATGCAAACAGCAAAAGGCAGGCTCAGCCAAGCTGTACTCCAGCCTCGAGGTTGGCTGCCAAACAGCAGAAAATTAAAGAAAGCCGGAAGACAGATGGGCTGTACACAGACGAAGAGGAGGATTTCCAACATGCATCTCTGCTGCCGAAATACAGCGAGTGTGAGAAGCCATCAGGGAAACGTCAGTGTAAAACAAAACACTTGGCACTGCAGGAGAGGAGAAGGAGGTCATCTCTGACAGGGGATGACACCACAGATATCGAAAATGCTGAAGATAAGGTATCTTTATTTAGACTTAATTGTCCACCAGCCTCTGAGAAGGCAGAGCCAGCTTGCTTAAAACTAACGTGCTGTCGTGCATGCAGGGTAGTGGAGATTGCGTTCAGATTCATCTGTGAATGCTTTGCACATTTTGTGTTTGCTTTTCTTAACCTTAGTTGAAGGCACTGTTGCAGGGGTGAAGCATCTTGTGTTTAAAAACTGTACCGGGTCTTACTTAAAAAATTAAATACAAGTAGGAAAGTGTAATTCCTTGCTGACAAAATACACTCCCATCACTGTACTGTGGAAACAAAGATTAAAAAAACTCCACCATAATGGTTTTGACAGGTAACAGTAACAAGGAAAGTCAGGAAGCGACCAGAGCCTGCTTCAGACTGCGACTCCTCGCCAGCCAAGGCGTACGAGCAGAAGCCGTACGAGCGCCTGCCGCAGACGCCCTCGCTGCTCCCCGTCCCCCAGCCGACGCAGCTGCCCATCGCCAGCCCCCCTCAGGAGACCACCCCGAGCCGGCCGATGCCGCCCGAGGCGCGGCGCCTGATCGTCAACAAGAACGCGGGGGAGACGCTGCTGCAGCGGGCGGCACGCCTGGGCTATGAGGTAAGGCTCCCTCGGCGCCCTGCGGGACGATGGGTTTTTGTTATTTCAGAAGTTAAAATCCTCTTCCCAGTTTTATAGATGGAAATTCTGCGAAGTAGCAGCTTTCAGTTGGGTCGTTGAAATTTGCAGCGCCCCGTTCTCCTGCTGCTCTCCCTCCCCTGGCCTGTGGGGTTCCGAGGCAGGTTGCAGTGGGAATGACTCCCCACCACTGCTGGGTTAGCTGGCAGGGATGCAGGGTGAGCAGCATCCCGCAGGAATGAGCAAAGGGTAAAGTTTTATTTACTTCCCTTTAAATAGAAACCATCTGCAAATGGAACGAATGTCTTTTATTTATTTATTTTTCCCCCCCAAGTAATCTTTATGGTCATCTTTAATGAACTGTATGTTTTCTGCTTTTGTTGTTCGTGAAGAGCGTGTAGTTTAGGAGAAGGGTTTTATTTTTGTTCTTCTCTCCAAGGAGTATCTGGTATGTGACACAGGATGTAGCGCTTGGAGTGTCCTCTTGCATGATCAGACGCATCATAGGAGCACTCTGCATGCTTTATGCTCGGCGTCTGGAGCTGCTTGGTGTAGCTGGAACAATGTTGTCTAATGAAAGGGGCCCCCTGTTGCTACAAAAATCAGAAACTGATGAATCCCTTAGCTCTGCTGTTTTGAAGCTCGCTTTTATTGGGGAAATATGGGCATGTAGGTATGAGCATCAGTGTTGCTCGAGTTCAGATCTGGTGCAGAGGTGTTTCATTGCAGAGAGCAACTGCTGCCCTCAGCATGGCTGCAGGGTTTGCTGTGGTGGTGAGAGGGCTGCTTGGACCTTTGAGCTGGGCTTGAGCCCCACACGGAAGGTGGCATCAAGCCAGGTCCAGGTGGGACCTGCCCAGCCTTGTGGGTTTGCTGAAGCCTTGAAATGCCCTTTGTATAGCTGGAGAGCTTCGTGGGAAGCAAGGCCTTGTCCAGCTCTGGAAGGCAGGGTTTGTTGGAAGGGTTTTGTTTACCCTAGACAAAGGCTTCTTCTAACCCAGGGCGCTTCAGCTCTAGCTGGGAGAAGTGGTTGTTACAACATTGCTGTGGGATTCTCCGTAATTTAAATGGTTTAATTTTCTATGGGTCCAAAATCAAAATATGTTGTAGCATGTGCTCCAAGCTATTGGTGTGTGTTTTCTTCCTGCACTTGGTCTGTCAGGGTGAGTGTGCTTGGGCATTTGACTTTCTGTGCCTGGCACCTCTGCTGAGCACAGCTCGATGGGAGCAAGTCCCAGACTTAGCGATGGGCTGACATCTTGCTCAGGCAGGAGCCCAGGGCTCTCCATTTACTTTGATAGCAGGAGCTCTCTGCTGCATTAGCCAGTTGCAGAAAGCTGGAGGATACCCAGGCTCGCCAGGGTGTGGGTAACCTTGTCTGCCACCATGCCTTCCCATTATCAGCTGGCTGGGGATTTTCATTTTTGGACTTGAATTCACCCAGAAGTTCAAGCGAACACCATGTTTTTAATAGGATTAAATATTCAGCTCATTTTGTTTGATTGTTTGGGTGACGTTGACTGTGCAGCAGTCGGTTCTGTTGGAAGGAGTGTGGGGCAGGGAAAGAGCCCGGTCCATGCACCCAAACTGCTGCCAGAATCTGACATTGTGTGTGTCTTTCAAGGCTCATAGTGGTGGGTGGCTGTGCCACCCTGTCGGGGCTGCGTTTGGCCTGTGGTGTGCTGTGGTAGTTTGATCATCTGTGGAAGCTCCATAGCTGAGGAGTTTTTGTTGCTAGTGATGAGACTGCTACAGTTAGTAGAAAGCTGAATTTCCTCTCTCTGCAGAAAGAATGAGAATGATTGGGAAGTAAGAAATTCCTCTATTTAAAAAAAAAAAGAAAAATCTGGATGAGTCGATAATGTGCTGGGCTGTGACATATGGCAAGTACCCAGGTCAGTTTTCTGCCACCCCTGTTAGCAGGGCAGCAACCTGTGGTGGGTACGTGGGGGTTTCCTGTGGCTGCTGCGATGGCAGCCCCGTGGCCCTTTGCCAGCTTGGTGGCAGGGGAGGCAGACGAGTTTGCATCACAGCTCGCAGAGGGAGCCGAGTGCTGATTCAGGACGCGGAGCTGGAAGTGGCTGGCACCGCAGGGCACCACCGAGCCCTGGCAGGAATGCTGTATTGCCCTGAGACCGGATGAGCTCGTGCCTGCCCTTGGCAGCCTGCCTGCCTGTGCAGCAGGGATGCCCTGAGGCTGTGCACAGATCCCACTCCAAACCCTTCAGCACACAGAGACGCTGGCAAGCTGTGAGTGTTGCTGCTGGACCCGTGGGGAGCCCAAATGCTGCAAGGCCATGTGCCTCTGCCCTGCTCTCGGTCCCACGGTGCAGATGTGCCCCAGATCATCACAGGAAGCAGGACACAAGCGGATACAATTTTGTGTGTGAAAGCTGACGTGTGAAATGTCGAAGGACAAGTGCGGCTTGTGTCTGGTCAGATAAATTGCAGGGCTGCAGCCAGCAAGGCTACTTAAAGACAGTGCAGCAAATGGTCTTCAGCCCTGGAAATCCCTGATGAAGCTGGTGGGAAGCTTTGCCTTTTCCTTCTTAGGTTTCTGTGCCAGGCCATGCTTCAGTAGGATGTTACCAACCCATCCCAGTGTATGGGCACTCTCGAATCCGTTCTGTTTTCCCCATTTGAAACAAATGACTTGAGAGATAATGGTAGTCTTAAAACTGTAATTTACTTTTTGTGAAGAGGGAATTACAGGGAGCGTAGAGTCTTTTTGGGAAAAAAATTATAAAAGACTTGTGTACTGAATTTGACGTGAGAGGAAACACTGGCTGTCTTCGTGCCTCTTGTTGCTTTTTGGTGTGTGTCTGGATGTGCTGGTTTCAGCTGGGATAGAGTTAATTTTCCTCCCAGTGGCTGGTATGGGGCAGTGTTTTGGATCTGTGCTGAGCACAGTGACGATAATATAAGGATGTTTTTGTTATTGCTGAGCAGGGCTTACATAGATCCAAGGCCTTTCCTGCTTTTCCTGTGCCGCGCTGGTGAGGAGACTGGTGTGCATGGGAGGCTGGGAGGATACACAGCTGGGACAGGTGACCCAAGCTGACCAAAGGGATATTCCAGACCATGTGACATCATGGCTCAGTGTATAAAGTTGGGGGAGACATTTGGAGTGATGGCGTTTGTGTTCCCAAGTCACTGACAGAGGAGGGATGGGGCCCTGCTCTCCTGCCGATGGCTGAACACCTACCCAGCCATGGGAAGCAGAGAATGAATTCCTTGTTTTGCTTTGCTTGTGAGCATGGCTTTTGCTTTCCCCAATAAACTGTCTATCTGAGCCCGTGAGTTTTCCACCTTTGACACTTGTGATTCTCTGATTCTCTGCCTGGTCCTGCTGGTGGGGTAGTGAGTGAGTGAGTGAGTGATGGAGTGACTGCCTGGAGCTTGGCTGCTGGCTGGGGTGAAACCACAACAGTGGACTTGGAAAGTTCTCTCATCAGTTTGGTATTAAACCCTTCCTGGAAAGGCAGTGAAATTAGCTGAGTGTGTTGTGTGTGATAGGGGGTTTAAACATGTGTGAAGGCAGGGCTTATCCAGACACGGGGGGTTCCCAGTGTCACTGCCACAGGAGCAGGAGCTCCAGGGCATCATCCTGCCTTGCACAGCTCCCCCAAGCCTCCTGCATCCTGCCCAGGAATGGGCATCACTTCTGGGGTTTGGTATGATGTTGGGGGGAAGTGTTAAGGCTCAGCATATAATGCCTCACCCAAGGGCTGTGTTTTGAGGTTGGGTGTAGGGAAATTTTTGGGGCATGGGGGATGCTGACCTCTTCCCTTTAAAAAGGAGAAGGGCAGCTCTTCATGTGTAAGGAGGGACCACGCATATTTGCGTATTTTGACTTCGGGTTTGGCAAAGAAACTGCAAGCAGCAGAGGTGCAGGTGTCTGGTTATGTTCTAGTTTGACTCTTTGTGGGTGATTTTCAGATTGCTGGTTTAAATAGAGCACCTGAACAGATATTAAATTGCCCGGTGGCACTCTCACAGCCTTCCCCAAACCTTAGCGGGAAATGCTTGTGAAACCAAAAGTCTGTTTGTGGCACCACATGTTCCTGTATTCAGCAATGATGGCTAATTTTTTTGTAAATTGAATAAATCATGTTAAAAAAAGTTAATGAGGCATTTAATTAATTAACAATGTAGAGTTTTATGGTCTTTATGGTTACATTTTGTGGTTAATGACATTCTTCTTATAGCCTCTTAGCACAGAATTGCCCGACAAAATTAGCTTTTTTGTCCAGTAGTAGGTATTCCACGCTAGGACAAACCTTTCCTTTTTACAAAAATAGATGAAACATGTTTTATTTTGAGTTGCAAGATCTATTTTAAATGGTAACTGCATGCTAAAAGTGGAGCTGAATATGATAGCTGCTTCTGCTACCTATATCCATCTGCTAATTTGCCTGGCAGGGTGGTCTGGATTTGAAGGAGAATTCATACCTCCAGAGTGTAATTTCCCAGAGCCCTTTCTTGAGCATATGCAGGGTAAAGAGCATCCGTTCTGGAGTGATTTTTGGCCTTTGGGCTGATTAGCAGGAGCGTTAAGAGCCCCTGTTCGGACTGTGGGGGTCCCGGGTTAAAGCGGTGGGTGCATCAGGGGTAGGTGGGTCCCTCCCCAGGGGCAGGTGGAGGGGATGCTCCGGAGCTTGGACAGGCAGCTCATTAGCTCTCAGCTCTAGCCTGGTTAGTGAGGGCCTGCTAAAAGAGCAGCTTCATGCTGTATCCTGGATACCGGCTCTCGAGTCAGGTGTACCCAGAGCACAGATTATTGCGGGCTTTCCGGTTTATTTTGAAACGGGAAGAATAAATGCATTGCGCCCGACGTCGGTTTATTCTCTTGTTTCGGCAAAACAAGCACTCGCCCCCTCCGTGCTGTATCTGGCTTTGCAAGGATGTCACTCAAATGCAAAATTAATGGTTTACCACTAATCTGGGAACGTGGGGGCTATTTTGTGCATTGAACGTCTCTTAGAAATGTGTTTTGTTTTGTTTTGCTTTCTTTTGCATCCGGCACAAGTCGAGAAAGACTCGCACCATCCTAAATTTTTGGTTGAGTGATGGAGCAGTCATTGTTCCAAGGCTGCACGGCAGCGCAGAGCTGAGTCTGGCCCAGGCTCTGGAGCGTGGTGTATTTGACTGCAAGATGAATTGTGTTAAATTCACATGGCTTCCTGCGGCGCCGGGCTCGTTATTGGAACCCGGCGCCTGGCTTTAGTTCTGCATGCAGAAAACCGGGGTGGGTGAAAATGGGATTTCCCCGATCTCGATAGAGCCAGGCTGGTTTTTGTTTGCTGATAGCAAACCATCCTTTGTGTGTCTTAAATGTGTTTTGTTTCGGGTCATGCACTTTTTCTTTTTAAAATCAAACTGACGTCGGCTGTGCTGCTGTTGCACTTGCAGAATTTTCTGCTAAAAATGCAGATGTAAGAGTAACAACCTTCCCACTAGCTTTACGTGTGAAAGTTTTCAGAAGTGGAACATTGTGAGTTTTGTCTGTGAAATTTGCACGTTCTCCCTGTGTGACAATTCCTGGTGTTGGAAGTTACAGGGTCCTGCTGGGCACGGTGCTCTCAGTGTCATTTTGCCCAAACTAGTCTGCTCAGGGAAGGTATGGTCTCTGCTATGTCTCCTGAACAGACAGGATTGTCAACAGCTCCCCTTTTTACTTTCCTTTTGACTGACTCATCTCATAGAGGGTAATGTAGCATACCATAGGGTTTTTGTCTTTTGCCCTTTTCCCCCCATTTTCCTTCACGCAGAGAAATCTGCACATTTAACACAGCAAGAAATAATTTGATGTTCACCTGTTTTCCCTCCTGTTTCCAGGAAGTGGTTCTGTATTGTTTGGAAAACAAGGCGTGTGATGTGAATCATCGTGACAACGCGGGTTACTGCGCCCTGCACGAGGCCTGTGCCCGAGGCTGGCTGAGCATCGTGCGGCATCTCCTCGAATACGGCGCGGATGTGAACTGCAGTGCTCAGGATGGAACCAGGTGAGCGGCACCTCTGGCCCAGCTCCGGGTGGTCACCACCTCTGTGCCTCTCCTTTATCCTCCCCTTGTCCAACCTCCCCATCCTCAGATGCTCCAGGCAGGTAACGTTGCCTTATTGCTGGTCCATGGGCAGGGGCGCGCAGCACTCGCTGACTTCCTCTGCTGTCTGGTTCATAAAGCAGTGGGGACACACTTCTGTTGTGACTCGAGTTCAGGGCAATTTCTTTTTCTTTTGGGAATTTTAATAAGTTGTGCTTGGGTCGGTTTTTGTTAGTTAGTGGAGTTGCCAGCTGCAGGACAGGAAGAGTGATACTTGAGCTGCAGCCCTGCTCATGTGCCCTCCAGGTCCTTTGAGTTGTGCCAAAAGAGTGAGGTTTGCCTTGTTAGCTGGGTTACTTTTAAGAGCACTTCAGACTTTTGTGGCAGTTAGGTGTGCGAGTCCTGTATATGCTATATAAAAATGTTGTTTGCTGAACTGTTAAACTATCTGCTCATTTGATGTTTTGGATTTACTTTTTCCTTTTCCTTTTTTTAATCCCGAATTAGCCTTTTTGTAGTTTCCTTCACAGAAATAGTAGGGGTGCTTAGTTCCTGTGCTGTCAGAATAGATAGTGAGCTTTTCTTTTTTGCTTTGTGGAGAAAAAAATACTGCTCCGGACCTTTTTTAAAGCTTCTTGTGTATCTCCTAAAGCACCTCTTTGACGACCTCTGCGAGGCTGACCTTGGGGTAACTTGTCCTGAGCATATGCAGAGCGTTATTCAGTCTATGCATTTTGGGGACAGGTCGCTTTGTATTCTGCAAATCTCCTGCAGCTTGTTATCTTAAATGGTTTATCGCCTTCCCTGTCACCATCCAAATAGCCAGAGAGGTAAAATTAGCGTAACTAAGAGCCTGCTTCTTTTGTTTTTAAGTTCTTTATTTATTAACTTGGGAAGGGAGGAGTCAGGCAAACAAAAAGAGGGCTGGTTAGGATGGTCCATTAAAAGTTCACGATGGTCCATTGTTACCGGCCCATCACCAGCCCATCACAGCCTAAAGGAAGGCTTTTTGGAGAAACATTAAAACCCCTACTGGATTGCCAGATTCCTCCTCTGTCGCCCACGACTTTGTAAGAATTCTGAGCTCTCCAGGCTGCCAAACAGCCTCACATTTTCTGCTGCTTTCAGCTTTAATATGTGACCTGTGCAACAGCGGCGAGTTGCTGTAAAAAGAATCCTAAATTATTTTTGTCGCACTCGCTGGAATAACCTATATAGACAATTATCCCCGGGAAGTGTCTGATCAGTCTTAATCACCCGCCAGTTCAGAGTCCACCTTTGATTTCTAGTCACAGACGGAGCTGATTTTCAAGAAAGAAACTTGGCCAGTGTACCCTGAAAAGTTGTTTTGGGGAAAATGGATTTTAGAAAAGAACATAATGATGATCTGCTCATAGATGGTAATGTCAGAACTCAGCTTGCTGTTGCCTCTCTTTTCTGAGGGCAGGCTTACTTCTCATTTGGAAAGCTGCCCAACAGACAGCAAGAATCCAAAACACAACTAATATAAAGAGGAAAGATGGTCTGAGTTGGGCAGGACAGAGAGCAGAAGCTTCTGGAAGGAACTTTGGATCTGTGTAATGCACTGCCTTTTGGCAGGACCAGACTTCTCTGTAGAGTAAGTCAGGACATTCATAAGACAAATCCCATTTCTCTCTTGAAGTTTTCTCCTTTAACTGTTAGGAGGAAAGATATGTCAGTCTTCCTCAACTGTGTTGGTTTTACAATTCAAATTTCTGAACATGTTCAACCCTTACAAAGGCAGTAAAATCTTAAAAAGAACAACAAAAAAACCCCAAAGCAACCCCCGAAAAAACACCAAACAAATCCACCATCAAAGACATGTTCTCCTCCCCTGCTTTTTTAATGACACTGAATATGCTTTTTATTTTCCCCTCTGCCACCTCACCTCTCCAAAGGCACTTTTGGTCGTGCTGTGGAAGCTCTCAAGCCTGCAGACAATGACAGTGGATGTGTGTAGCTCTGTAAAGCAGCACAGAGGAGTGATGTAACTGTGATGCAACTGCGTGTGCTGTGTTAGTGCAGCTGTGTTAGTGAGGCAGCTTGTGGGGGTCATCTGAAGCTCTGGGCTCTGTTCCTTGCTGCCTCTGCCGTCAGCTTTTTGGAGGACACTGATAAATTGTGATGGGTGAGGATACGGCTTTATTCTGTACAAGATGTCCATGTGAGTGTGAAGGATGCAGGCAAGTTCTGTGAAGTCCGCTCGTCTCTCGGTCCTGTCTGAAGTGCTGTGTGTGCTCTGATCAGCGTGCTGGCTTTGCATGTGTGTGTTTTGGGATGAGGCAGGCGTTCAGCCTCTGGTTCCTGATAGTACCAGAAATCTCGGTGAAGCCAGAAACAAACAAAGCGCCAGACTGTGGTGTAGGGGCAAGGGGGTGTAGGAATGGTGCAGCCCTTCCCTTCATCCCAGCTTGGCACAGGATGTCCCTCTCTGCTTTATTCACAGCACATCTTGCCAGGCTAAACGTGGTAGGTCTTGGATGTTTTTCCCCCTTAAACTCTATGCTGATAGGCCACATGCAGTGCCTGCAGACCCTGAATACACAAGCACTCTGCTGCTCAATTAGAGCCTAATCAAAGATTATTGTAGAACCCGGAGATCTTTAAGACCTGTCTCCGAGGTGCTGCAGTCACTAAGGGCTCTTAATCGTCTTACCTATAAATAATAATAGACCGTGCTTAAGAGGTGAGAGCTTCCCTTCCCTGACAGGACCCCAGTAAGTGCAGCAGCTCGACAAGGGGTGTTCGAACTGACATGAGCAAGGCTGTCTGCCGTGTGCGTTTGGCCTTATCTCGCTGTTCTTCTCTGCTTACCTCTGTAGCACGCCCTAGCTGAACCGGTGCCACTGTAGAAACAAAGCCACATGCCAGAAATACAGGCATCCCCTGCCTGTTAGCGAGGGCTCCACGTTGCTTCAGAGTTCGCTCACGCTAGATTCTCTCTCTGCAGCCAGTTTTGCTGTATCCTTCCCGCTGGCAGCTGACGAGCTCAGCCTTTTTTATTTTTTTCCCTGTGAGGATCATGCCAAGATGGCTCTCCTCCTGTGTCCTTTCAGCTGGTCTTGGCAGAGCCATACCTTCCAGCAGCTAATTGCGTTAAAGAAGAGTCAGCCTGCGTAGCTGCCCTCCTGCAACTCGTGCCTTGCCTCTTCCGTGGGGCAGCCTTGCGTAACGGAGCGGATGGAAATGAAAACAAAACGCCAAAGTATGGCATTGCTCGGCGAGTTACAAGACCTCTTACTTGCAGGGAGGAAAATTCTGGTGGTGCCTGAAAGGCTGAGAGCAAACCCTGACTGGTCTAAATAGTTTATAATTTTGGTGGTGGAATGATAAACCCCCAGTGAAATGTTTTCCTAACTCTAGTGGCAGTAAAAATAGTAGGAAGAATTCGACAGTACACAAGAGAGGGTTGAGATGTGTGTCTTTTGTAGGATATTGCAGCTCTCGAATGTCCCCAGATCCTTCTGGGGCCTTTTGAAGGGTTTGTTTTAGAAACGAGCTGTGCTACGTTAACTGTACCATTAGGGATAGAGAGTGTTTATTTCCACGATGCTCAGGGCGGAAGAGATTGTATGGGCAAAGCAGCCCAGGAGAGGACTCCCAGGGATCTTTTTTTTTCTACATCTGAAAAAGTTGCCTATTCCAGTAGTTGCTTTTGCATCCTACAAAGAGGATGGTTAAACTCTGCCAGGACTAAAGAATACTCCCTCCTCTGCTGGCCCTGCTGGGAGAAGCAAACGAATAGCTGTGCCTTTGCATGGTCCCGCTTGTGAGCTTGCCAAGAAGCTGTTCTAGCCAGTAAAAGAGTCTGTCAGTGCTCTGTTTTGGCCTTTTTTCCCTTAACTTATCTATGGGGAATCTCCTTTTCCCCCCCACTCCCTGCCAGTGTTTTCTTTCCTTCCTTCTATTTATTGTTCTTCCTTCTTCCGCACTGCTTTACTATGCCTTTCCTTCCCCATGCCTCTATAAAATCCCTTCTCATGCCCGGGCAGCCTCCCTGTGTACTCTTAGATGACAAATCTGGGTCTGCCTGCCCCCCCTGCCTGCCCTGCTGCCTCTGTCTGCAGCACCACATGGGGCTTGGTGACCTGAAGAAAGGGAGAAGGAGGTTCCATCACAGGGTTACACCCCATGTGCTGCAATTTTTCCATCCTGGGGAATGCCCAGGCACCCTTTAATAAACTCATCTGAGTGTCATTAAATCAATTGAAACACTGGGCGGTGATTTAGATGCTGTTTTTAATAAGTTAAGGGATCATCTTGAATTCATTACTGCTTCAAAAGCCACTTAGGTAAGTCAGTTTAAAAAAACCCAAACACAAATAAGAAAACCCACAAACCAATAATCCCACAACACTCCTCAAACCACCCCCCCAAACCAGAAAATCGTAATTCTGAAAAAAAATTTAGAAAGAGTTCAAAATTAAAGACTCCAGTAAAGCAAGGGAGTGGGGGAGAAAAAGCATTCGCAGCACTTGGTAACAGCCGTAACTCTCATCTGCTCCTGGTGCCTGTTGCCAGACTTTCAGCCAGGGATGCTTCATGCCCGGTGGGGGACAGGAGAGTTTGCAGCAAGGCTGACCTTTCCTGCTGTAAATGCTCAGAGTGCTGTGACCCGGCAGCTCAGGCCTCAGATGCTTGCTGGCAGCAAGAAACACCTGATACCTCTTCAGCCTCCGTGTCAGCACCTCTGCTGTTTGTTGCCTCCTGCTTGGTGTCACCTGGGATGTGACACTGTGATGTAGCACTGACCAGATCTTGGATGTCAGTAGGTGGAGGTGGGAGGGTGAGTCTTGCAGGGGATCCCGGGAATGCTGGCTCCTCCAGCTGTCTGTCTCAAAGGCATCAGTTTCAGTGTTGTATTAGAGACATTCCCTCAGAAACTGAGAAGGGATATCCTGACCCTTTGCAAGTGATCCTCACGGACCTCTCTGGTCTTAAAATCTGAAGGTGGCTTTCCAAGGAGTGGTATGTTGGGCTTTGAAGACATGTTGTGCTCTCTGCTGCCAAGGGTCTGAGGGCTGGCACAAGCCGGACTGAGGACTGTGCTCAGCAGCTCGAGGATCACTTGCTTCTTCACTGTCTTGGTGTCTTGGGGCATATAGGAGGCAGGCAGCATGGAATAAGCCCTCTTTCTGTGGGGAGCGAGCCACAAAGTCCCCAGGTGCCCCTCCTCATGTCAATATATCATGCATATGTCAAACCAATATGACATGCAGCTTTCCAGCATGATGGGGGCAAGCAGGAACCCTTCTCGTGTAGACAATGTTAGTCACCGTAAGTCATGGCCTACTGGAAAGTACTTGGAGTAAATACCTCTGGAATGTCTCTTTGAGATGTATCAGAGTGCCCCTCCTCCTCCTCCAACCAGCAGTGCTGTGGGATAGATGGGAAAACGGTGATGTGCCATCCTCTTCTGGCTGATTTGATCCTTCCCTCCTCTATCCTGAGCTCAAGTGAATGCCAGGTCATGCCAAAGCAGCGGTGACATAGAGGGGACGTTGCCATGTGAGGCAGGAGTCATGGGATGTGACCTCTTGGCAGGAGGGAGCTGAAGCCCTGGTTGCCAGCCGAGAGTTGCTTGGCAGATCGGGAGACGGAGCGGAGAGGTTTGCTTGGCTCTGCTTCCAGCTGACTTCCCCATGTAACATCATTCTGAGTGCTTTCCAGGAAGGCAGTGTGTGATCCTGGGTAAAGTCCTTCCTTGCCTGTTCATACAAGCTCCCTGAGAGTTTGAAAGCCTTGTTGGGGAGCAGCAGTGTTGACAGCCCGAAGGAGGAGTGTTGAGCTGAGTTGGACTGCCATGATCACTGTCCACGCATTTGACTCTGCTTTTAGTTCCCTTGCTCTTGCTGTCTAAGGAAAAGATGGGATTTTAACACATCTTCATTAGTCTGAAGGGTAATGTGTTCTACTTCCAGACAACTCCCTGTTACGTATAATCAATTTTAAAGGCAAAAGTTAATGCGATTTATAATTAGCGATAAAGAATTCTAAACCTGGAATTGCAGGCCTGTGTATTAATGAATAATCCTTCTGAAGGCTCACAAAATCTATGTCTGAGCTTGTATAGATTGCTCACGCTGCATAAAATGCGTTAATTTCTGGGTGGACTACACTTAAAATAACATGTTTTTCTATTCTCTGATTAGGAGGGTTGAATTGTGCTGCAAATATATTCACAAGTACTGTTTAAAGAGGATGTTCTGTGTGGAAGTTTAATTCCTAGCAAATTTTCCTAACTTATTCCTGTGTACATAATTTAGGAGCTTTGGGTAACTGATTTCCGTGCTTGCCCAGAGGCAGGTTGAATGAGCCTTACTCCACAACATGCTGTTAAATTGGCACAGATTTGGAACGGTAGAGTGACTTGCAGCAAAATGATGTTTGTGAGGCTTCACACAAACTCCCGCTTTCTGTTATAGCGGTGTAATTATTTTACTGCCCCTCAAAACGTGTACAGCAAGGAAGAGACATAACAAAAATATCTGCCCTGAGCAGTCTGACTGAAGACAAGAGGGGAGGGGATGATATGCAAGTAAAACCGACAGTAGGATGATTGGCAGCTGTATTAATAGTGTTACGTTCTATAAATAACTTTGATCTACAGTCAGAAGTTTCTTGTCAAAAACATTTGCATAATAGTGTTGAGTCAAAATGTAACGCCGTGGTTTTTCTTTCATTTCACACCAGACCAATCCACGACGCGGTCGAAAATGACCACTTGGAAATTGTCCGCCTGTTGCTGTCCTATGGTGCTGATCCAACTCTTGCAACCTACTCTGGGAGGACCATCGTGAAAATGACCCACAGTGAGCTCATGGAGACCTTCCTCACAGGTCTGTGCCTGCATTGCATGGGGCATTCTGGTCCTGGTGGATGTGGGGTTTGTTCCCTGTCCCTCAAAGTCCCTCCTGCCTGGCAGGGGTGACTTCATGCCAAGGAGCCGTGGGGTGGGCTGGGCTGCAAGAGCTCCCTCTTTGCCAGCAAAAACCCAGAGGCTACCGGTGGGAAGCACAGCCATGCTTGGGGGCTCCTTCTAATTGAAACTCTTAATAAGTCATAAGGATTATTCCACTGTCAGATTTGATAGGTAGGTAGGAGGTCAGCGGGCTGTTTCGGTGCCTTCAGTTTTCTGCTTGAAATGAAAACAAGAAAGTTGCCAATTCAAATAGCTGTTTGTTAAACATACTCTTGTTTTCCCATGGTCTTGCTTTTTATCTTAGACTATTTTTGGTTTTGCCAGTTCTGCCTTGTTTTATATCCATAATACTGTAAAACTACATTAAAAGCTCGTCTTTAAACATGTCCATGTTTTAACATGGTTTTAGGGTTTTTTCCTCCTAGTTTTTTGTATTCCCTAATAACTTACCTGTGAACATGTGTGCAGTGTTCACAGTCAGTGAGTTTTAAGTACTCATCTATTTACCCGTTCAGATGTTGCAGTATAGAAGGCCTATAGGTGTATTAGGACTCCAGTAAAGCCCACTATCTTTGCCTTCCTGGCATCCTGAATCCCAGTATCTTTTCACCAATTCAGCTTGTAAATCTCCCAAATTATACCTGTAGACAAGAACTACATCTTCTGAACATACCTGTGTGGAAAAACCTTTTTCATCAGTTTATTTGGGGCCTTGGCTTCACCCTCAAGTTGGTGTCCAGAGTAACTGTGAAGGCCCAAATGTGTGGTACACCTTACCTTCACAAAAATAAAATGCAGCTCTCAGTTTCCGAAGCTTAGGGCTGTGTCTGTCCCTGTTAGATGTTAGGTGATTATCTGATGTGGTGGGTCATTATTTGATGTGGGAGAACGGTGTATATATGCTGTTGTTTGTAGCACATGCGCCAGGAACATGGCGTGGGATTTTTTGATGGAAGGTATGGAGGGTGTGTATTGGGGCTGTGTGACGTGTGATCTGCTAAACTTGCCAGCTTTTTGTTCTGATCAGTATGTTTTTGTTGTTGTTTTTTTCCTCTCCAGAGTATTTAACTGACCTGCAAGGTCGAAGTGTTGATGACCCTGGTTTGTACTGGGATTTCTATGGCAGCTCTGTGTGCGGTGAGCAAATGTTGCCCTTTATTTCTTTGTATGCAGAGACTTCAAAAACATGGGGCACGTGGGGGTGGGGGCTGTTTTGTTGTGGTGGAGGAAGCCAGGAAGGAAGCAAACTGATTTTGTTTACAGATCACGTTATTGGGAAAAAAAGCAAGACCTGCAACAGTCTTTTCATTGCTGACTTAGCACCTTTATTCAATTTTATTTAGATTCAAAAGATGAATCTGGGTTTGATGTCTTGGCAAATCCTCCTGGCCCAGGTGATGAAGATGAAAATGGCTTCAGTGATGTGTTTGAATTTGAATTTTTGAATGAGCCTCCCTTACCGTGTTACAACATTCAAGTGTGTCTCTCTCAGGGGTAAGAACAAATACAGGTTGTGGGGTAAAAACATCTGGGATGATCTGCTTGGATTGGTAGCAGTTTGCATCAGTGGGGAAAAGCATTTGCATTTATGTAACATAAATGAGAGATCAATACTGTAACTGCTGGGGAGTTTTTTTGGAAATAAACGAATAGGAGGTGAGAGGGGAAGAAGATGGTTTGTCATGGCTGAGTTTTGAGTGCCATATTCCCAAGCGGGACAAGTGATGTTTGAACACAAATTCCTTTCCTCATCCCAGACAGGCATCTTGTTTATAACTTCCCAAAACAGAAGTGCTTCTAGCACTTAAGTTTGGATATCATGTTTGTAAGGTGTTAATTGTATTTCACGGGCTTTTCTGTTCTGCTGCTGAGTGGACACGCTTTTGTGGATGACAAAATGACACCATTACTGCTTTTCCAGACTTTGTAGCAAAACTGGTTTCATCTCTGAATTGGAACAAACAAATGAGAATCTTAGGGAATATTCTATCATACTTAATAATAAGCAAAGACCTGGAAAGTTGTATTATCTATTATATTGAAGATACGAATTAGCTTTGTGAATGGCTGTTCTTCACCATTTGCACCAGTTTTGATGACAGCTAGTTTTAAATATTGATCATGCAGGAGTGTGGGTTACAGCATGTTTTTGTTACTTGGGTGATGGATGTAACTGAAGTTCCCTGAAGTGGCCAAGCACAGAGATTGAATTTAAAAACTGTGTTGTTTATCTAACAAAAAAACAAACTCAGTGTTGACTTCTATTTAATATTGGCATCTCTGGAAGTCAGAGGTGCTGAATTTTGTGGTTATAACTATAAATGAAAGTTGGGCCCAGCTGGGCAAACCTTTAGCTGTACAAGCTGGGATGGCTGCTGGCCCGCAAGGGCACTGAGGAGCCCAGGTTTTATAGGTTCCAGTGCCCCTGTGTGCCTGGATCCCTCCTTCCCCAAAGCTGCAGGCAGCAGTGCGCTGAATAAATACATACACACCTGCTCATCTGCTATATTCGACCCCCTGGGTGACAGCCTTGATTTCAGAGGGGTTGTTTGTGGGTGTGGGATCGGGGAGGGTTCATCATACGGTGATGTGGGGGAGAGTCAAGAATCTGTGATTTAATTTCAGTTACTGAAGCCTCTTTCTCCTTTGCTTCCACAGACCACGGAACTGGCTTCTGCTCTCGGACGTGGTGAAGAGGCTAAAAATGTCATCTCGCATCTTCCGCTGCAACTTCCCCAACCTGGAAGTCGTCACCATCACGGAGGCAGAGTTTTACAAACAGACTTCCCTCAGCCAGTTGTTCTCTTGTGCTACGGACCTTGAAGCTTTTAACCCAGAGAGCAAAGAGCTGTTGGACTTGGTAGAGTTTACAAGCGAGCTCAAGACTCTGCTCAGCTCCGATCTTCACTGCTTGCATCCTCACGAGGACCCTCCCTTCGACATCCTCTGGTGAACCGTCAGGCCATTTAATGTACAGTGCTCTATACAGTTACTTCTTTATGTATATGTGTTCAAATGAAATCGTTTCTGTAAAGAAAGGACACTATTAAATATGAAAATATCTTTCCTTTATATAAGAGATCTGAATTCCAGTTGGATGGATTTTGGAAGAATTTTTTTTTAACTTCAATCAGTTTTTACAAAATTGTTATATAATGTTTCTTTAAATGCACACAGGCTTTGGGATAAGTTTGTTATTACTCGGAACACATTTTTTTTTTAAAGAACACACCCACACACATTGACTTTGTTTCATACAAAGCACTGATTACACAGAACATACTTTTTCTAGGTGATGTGATCAAAGTCGTGTGGTTTGTTTGGGAGATAGAATTCGGTAAGGCACTTGGTGATATTATTTTTGTTTTTTTTGTTTACAGAATTACCTGCTTTGGCCAGGTAAGCACTATTGAATATGATTCAATAGTTTGTAATATAAATTAAACCATATCCATACGCATCAACTAATTGTAAGAACTTTTATATCCTAATTTAAAAGCTGTGAAATTTAGTTTTCACACATCAAACCGGATTGTTTATATATGTTTAAACATTTTATGCTCTTTATTTAAAGAAGACTTTGAACTATTTTTTCTGTACCTTGTAAAATATTGAAAAACTAACATATGTTGAAGTTGCTTGAAACTGTACATAAACTAAATTTTCTGAATTGTGTGTTTATGTTTGAGATCTGTGTTTTAACTTTGTAAGTAAATCTTCTGCCTTTGTATTTATATTTTACAAAAATTTTCTTAAAGGCAATAAAACTGTTGACAAATGAAGAGGCTAAAGTGACTCCCATTAACTCCATTCCTGGTTGTGACATGAGTTTCACCTCATTTATGTTTATGGAGTAGTCTCCAAATTGGAGCAGGGCTGGCACAGGTGCTGGCAAGCAGATGATGAAATCTGGAGTACAATCTCTATTGGCTTTCTAAATTCAAAGTTCCAAGAAAACATCAGGTGGGCACTTTTAGTGGGACAGAGGTTTGAAAATGGTGTTCACAAAACTTTCTGCCCCACCTTTTTAGCTAAAGAATTGTGATTAGGTTCAGTCATTTTCCCTCCTTTGTCATCCTTTTAATTTTCATTGGCTGGATTCTCTTTTCAGTGGAGTCTGCAGAGGGAAATAAAATAGTACTGGGGAAATACTTTAGTTTTAATGTGGAGCATTAAGCTATGAGCACACTTTGGGGGGTTCTAAAGGGACAGGGACCAGAATGTCACTTTTGCACTGCTTAAGTATTTGCATCTAAGAGGCTGAGCTCTCTGGGCTTGGCCAGACCCTCTCTGCAGGGCCTGTGTTGGCGCTTCATCTTGTGGAAGGCTGTTCTTGCTGTGAACCCGAACCCCTGAGTTTTGCTTTGGGGCTGTTATTAACAGTTGTGTGTCCTCAATTGCCACTGAGGTGTTTAAACTGCGCTGCTCTTCTGATGAGGGCCAGGACCCCACCAAAAGGGTCTTGAGCAGCACCTGGTTAATCTGGGAAAAGCATCTGGGCAAAAGTTTCTCTATTGTCCTGAAGGGTGAAGGTAAGGGAGAATGATGCCTCATTTCTGAAGGTGCACTGAAGGGGAAGGACTCCGAGCTGCTGCCTCTCGTGGTGTGTTGCCGGTGAGTCTTTTGCCAGACATTTGTACTGTGTGCCTTTACACAGCACATTTTTTGTGGGGCTGTTCCTGTGGGTAAGGTGCTTTTGTAGCTGAGCCAAGAGGTGAGAGAAGGGTCCAAAAGCTGTCTGCTGCTGGAAGCTGAAGTCCCATTTCTGCACAGGACAGGGTGATTTTAGTCCTAATGCATCTACCTACAACTTTTTTCCAGACTCTGGATAAGGAGGGTGATGGTCTCTCCTGCACAGCTTATATGTGCATGCTGGATTTACTTTTAAAACAGTCTCCAGCTTTGCAAGGAAGTGAAACACAGATGTCCCTACTCTCCAGTGCCAACTGCTTTCACCCCCTTGATTTTCCAAAAAAAAAGAAGTGGGCCAGAAAATTTACAGCAAGGGAGAATGTTAAAAGCAATTGTTACAGACACCTTTATCTGATCAGCTGTGTAATGCTTGGATGGTATAAATCAGCTTTGTGCCACTTCCCAGGGTGTGTGGCAGACACCTCGCTTCTCGCTGAGCCCCTCGGGCAAACAAAAGATTGACATGGTTTCCTCTTTTGGGCAGCTCCTCCTCAAAGAATCTTGAGCACATGCTCCCCCAGCATCTCTGCTTAGTCAGCTTTCCCCTGCCTCCACCGGGTACAGTTTGGCCTCCTCCACGCTGGCTCCTGCCTGGTGCTCAAATACAGCAACAGCCTCATGCTGCTGTAATGCGAGTGTGTGTGCCTGCCCCGGGCGTCTGCGCTCTAAAAATAGGGTCATGGCAGGGAACACCTGATCCCAGCACTGTCCCTGGACATAGCAGAACCGTTTTACACTCTGGGATGGGCTTTTTTAAAGGGACTTTGCCGTGTTGAGGGTGCTTGAGGGAGCACGGAGGGTTCAGTGAAGCAGGAGGGGGCACGAGCCTGGCTTGGCGGCTCCTGTGCTGGGTGGCTGGGGAGAGACTGTCCCAGGAGAGGCTGGATGCAGGTGTAGTTTTGCAGGAGGCAAGCCCAGAGGAGAGTTACCTTGGGAGAGGAGAGATGGCAGCAAGCCAGCAGGGAGTGGGCTTGGTGACAGTGAGGGTAGGCAGGGGAGTGAAACACTGGCCAGAACTGGGACTGTCTGGGTCCTGCAGAGCTGGGACTGGGTGAGCTCCAGCCAGCATGGGAGCTGTGTTCAGCGGTTCAGCTTCTGATCTCACACTGCTCTCCTTTAAAGCGCTTTCCTGTGCATCCTCCTTGGGCCAAAGATGCTTGCTTCACGCTGCTGGCTTTGCTCCAGGTTAATAAAAAAATAAGGAAATGGAAATGCAGCCTTTGGGGATGGTAAAACCCTGCTGATTTTGTTTCTTGCCTTCTGCAAGGTGAAAGCGTGGTGTTGATGCTGTGTTGGGGACAAAGCCAAGGTGTTTCCTTGATTTTCCCCTGCTTATCACTTGGATTTGCCTGGCTGAGAGTCTGTGCTGCCCTGTGGAGATGCTGGACAACCACTGGTGCAACAGGGGAAAAACCCCTATCTCCAGTTAGAGCAGGAAGATGAGCCTTGCTTGAAAGAGGTTCCTTTGTCAAAGTTCTACCTATTGCTGGCTGGGAAATCCCAGGGAATACCCAATTCCAGGCTGGCTGCCCGGCAAGGAGGCTAAGGGGAAGTCACGGCTGGGAGGTTTCCCCTGTGATAAGCAGTGCTGCTGAAGGCCAAAATGTTGAACCCCTCCTTTGCCTTCCTGCCTTACCCAAGAGTTTTGCAGAGTGGGGTCAGCTCTGGGAGTTTCCTGTTTGGGTCATTTCTCCCTCCAGCCACTCTTCCCATTTCTTCTGCTTTGCTGTGGTGGCTGAGCTGGAGTCTTGTGCCAAAGACTCTGATGCAATGAGTGGCAAGCAAGGGTCAGAGGAAGTGTAGATGTGGTGCTGAGGCACAGGGCTTAGTGGTGCACTTGTCAGTGCTGGGTTGACCTTTGGACCTGATGATCTTGGAGGTCTTTTCCAACCTTAATAATTCTATGATTCTAGTTTGCAGGAGCAGAATGGAAATTATTTTAAAAACTGCTCCCAGGGGCCAAGCTCACTCCACGAATCAAAAAAGTTTGAAGCTGGCTCCTCCCTTCATTTCTGTGCTAAGTAATGAAACTATAGATGACACCTATCATTTGTGCACTAATACGAACAAGGTGTCAGAGAGTGGTAAATGCAGGCAGCTGCCATTCTCAGGCTCTGTGAGGCTGCTGGTCAACATTCAGCATCATCAGTTTGCACAGGGAAAAGGCACACATTATTACTTTAAACTTGCACAGATCCAAAGTAATTGGAAAAACAGTTGTTTGCAGAACATACTGTCATTTCAGTATGAGTCCAGTGTTGGTAGGAGAGTGCTTGGCACCACCACACAAGACGGAAAAGTTGAATCCATAATTGTGGAGACTCAAATTAAATCTTTTCTCAGTGTGCTCATTCACCATTGCATTTCTGCTACAAGGATGAGCAGCAGAAGGTGATAGGAAATCAACAAGTTTCACTTGGAGGGATGTCAGGGACAAAAATCCCCAAAGAGATCTGAAGAAGATGAAGTTCTAAGTACCCCACCATGATGTCCACCTGCATCAGTCTTGCTAGTTCTGCATTTCACCCATTAGTGTGTTTTGCATGTGCTCCCCCTGACTGCACAGTGAAGGGGATATTCCTATTTTCCTGCAAGTTAAGTCTGATGGATCATTAGGAGCAGCACTGCCTTCTGCCCTTGGGGTGAAGAGAGCCATTGCTCCTTTCTGGTTTGCCAGTCCTGAAGAAAGCCTAGTCCACGCCACGAGCACATTTTCCTCCAGCAGACTGACGTGACTGTAGATGGTTGCTCTCTTGAGCCAGGTATGAACCGCAAATCTGTCACTAAATAGATTTTCCTTTTGTTGTCACATTAATTTGCAACTCATTAATAGTGACAGCAGTGAGGTACTGCACTGATGCAGATTTGCATATTCATAGTAACTTATTATTAAACAAATAAGATTTCCCTAGCTTAGGAAGCACCCAGAGTAATGCCACATTGTGCATTATAACAGCCTGAATGTTTTATTTTCTTTTTAATATGTTAAGAGATGCAAGGGGCGCTCTTTTTTTAAGTAAATGTGCATCTATAAAATAACGTGTAATTTAAAATATCACAATTGTTTAAATAGTAATCCATTAACAAACCTGCCAATAATCGAGCACAAATACCTATTTAATGTACAAATCAATTAATCAATTCTAAATGCTGGCTTTGTTGCCTGATGACCGTAACGCAGGCAGCACCAGCAAGGCACAGCCAAGTCACTGTGCTGGCGAGGTGAGCCAGAGGTGGAGAGCTGATCCCCTGTTTTATGGTTCGTTACAGGCAAATTGGTTGGTTTTCACAGTTGCTTTTGTTTCTTCTCCCCAGAGGAGTGGTGGGAGAGGAAGTGAAGACTGATCTTGTGGAGATACCCACTGCCATCCTCTCATCTCACTGGGCATAGCTGAGGAAAACGTGGCCATCTCGGCTCTGCAGGGACCTCCCTGCTCCCCCTGTTCTCTGCCAGCAGGCAGGTCCCACCTGGAGGTACCAGCGAGACACCAGCTTTAGCTCAGCCCTGGTGGGAGGAGGGCAGAGCTCTGCCCCCAGCATGGCAGGTGGGCAGCAGGCAGAAAACTCTCCAGGCACTGTGGGTTTCTTCCCCCATGCTGAAGGAACCATGGTGAAAAGCCCTTGGAGTTCAACAGGCACTGAGAACCTGCAGGTGGGAGGAATGGGAGATGGTGGATGTGGGGCCATCCTGCAGGCAGGTGTTTCAGTTCACCTGCTGGTAACAGCAAGGGTCCTCTGCCTGCAAAGCAGCACAACCTGTTTCTGCTGGGCTATTCAAGACTATCCAGTATGCATAGCAATCCCCTCCTCAGACCCCTACTACCACATCCATATTTTTCATTCCTTTCTTGCTCTTTTAAAAATTTGTAGGGTAGTGGGCATAATTACATGCGTGCAACCAGCTGGTTATTGCAGTTCCCCTCAGTTCTGAAGTGAGGTTTTTTCCTGACCTGACTTTCCAGAGGCCTTTGACGGTATTGCCTAACCACGAAATGTGGTTCTTACCCCATCCTGCAGTTTCCTTGTGAGTCACAAGCCACCCCCTTTGAACCACTGGCCTGTGCTCCCAGCCTCCCCAGGCTCTGGAGCTCCTGTTTCTGGCTAATTAATTAATTCTGGTAATGGGGGTTAGGGCCCTTAAGAGACACAGATAAAACCAAGGATGCTGAAACACAACCATAAGTCACCCCAAAGACTGTATCCCTGCAGGTGCAGCACAGGGTGAGGTGAGGTGAGGTGAGGTTTTTAAAACCTGTGTACAGCAAGCTCACAGAGCCCTTCTCCAAGAGGGGATAATTCAATTTTCTGATGTGGGATCTGCCTTTATCTTCATCTCCTGTCTTGGGTCTTTCCCTGGCACAGTGAGGAGTGCCAGTGGGACTGCAGCCCGATTTCCACTGCTCTGTGGCTTCAGGCTTTTCCACACACTGAGGATGTAGAAGGTTAGGCAGCACATCTGGCAGATGCTCATGATGTCAGAGACAGTGTTTAGTATTTGTAGCTGTCGAAATTTCAAGGAAAAGGCTACCTAATGAAAACCCTTTTCCAATATGCCATAAAGCTCCTGTTTAAGTAAAGACTGTGTGAAGGCAAGTCCTGACAGGCCTCCTGAAATGAAAAGGGCAGATTATTTAACAGCTGATCAACACTAATAACCCTTGGCAAACACAGTATGCAAGTGCAGCGCTGGAGCCAACGTGTGCCGAAGGGACTCTTCTGTGACAGCCTGGCCTGGCTGCTCTCACACGACTGCTGGTAAGCACAGAGCCCAGCACTGGGGCTGGGGAGACCTGGGCTGCCACTGCCACGTGTTGTGTCAGTGGTCTGCGAGTGCTTGCTGAGGAGAAGTTCCTCACCACCTCAGGAATCCAATGGGCATTTGTTGTTCAACCACTCAGTGGGGCTGGGCTTGGGCTCCCTTGCTGAGATGCTGAAAC
The DNA here is from genome assembly GCA_013397935.1 of Dasyornis broadbenti. Classification (NCBI taxonomy): domain Eukaryota; kingdom Metazoa; phylum Chordata; class Aves; order Passeriformes; family Dasyornithidae; genus Dasyornis; species Dasyornis broadbenti. The sequence goes on along the minus strand of VZRN01001116.1, from coordinate 119,840 downwards.
TGATGGCATAAAGCACTGAGGGAACTGAAACAAACAGTTTGAACCTGGGTGTCTTATCTCCCCAGTCCATGGCATCTCAGGGTAAATATCACTTTTAAGTATCTGTGTGACCTGCCAGTCTACACAAATGTAATTCTTCCTTCTGAGTTGGGCCAACCCATGGGCAGAGTTAAGCAAGGGATGGATCTGGGTTTCCAGAATACTTCATCCTTCTGTCTGCTAGCTCTGTGTCATGAGGGTGGCTTTGTAGCTGCCTGGCTGCCCTGGACAACTCAGCTTCCCCAGCCCAGGGACCCTACCTGTGCTACCCACTGGCTGCTGTGAGCACCTGGGGATGTGAGGCACCTCCCTGCAGGGCCAGCTCAGCACAGGGCAGTGGTTGGGAATGTCCCTACATGGGCTGGTTGCACTCACCAAATCAGCAGAAGCCAGACCCAGAAGCCCCTCAGGGTGGGAGGGAACAGGGTGGGAGATCACCCAGTCCCTGCAAGGGGAGGAGGCAGTGCTGCCTGGGTCTGGGAGCAGGGCAAGGGGTCAGGGACAGGCAGGGAAGTGTTGCCCTTTTGGTGGCAGTGTGGCATTACCTTGGCTCAGAAAATTGGGTAAACCTGTGCCGCCGAAAACGGGGTGCTCTGCCCATCCACCAGCTGGTGCTCCCAAAACAGCCTTTTACAGCCTAGTGCCAAAACGTGCCTGGGCCCCAAGGGGTTACCACTCCTGAAATGGCTGCCATGCCCAAACAGACAGAGTGCCTTTGAGTACTGCTGTTTTCAAAGGCTCAGGAGTGAGCTTGATTAGCAAAATCAACAAAGAGATGCAAATATGCTGCAGCAAAAAGGTGCTTAGTAAGTCTGGGAGTCAGGGCCCTGGGTAGCGGGAAGCAGCAGCTCTGTGTGCTGGGAAACACTAGAGAAGGGAGGGTGTGTTATTCCGGAGAAACCAGCGGCTCAGACCAGCGCACGGCTCTGCGGACACAAAGCAGCGTCTCCGTCTTCAAGGTTATTTAATAGTAAACAAGAGCTCTCAGGAGGGAAGGAGCCCACTGCCGCCCAAGCACTCTCAGCCTATCTTGTGAGCACAGCAGGAGATGTGGCACAGGCAGTTCAGGCTGGGGGAATCTGGAGAGCCCTTTCCCAGGCTGATTTCTACAGCTGCAGATCGCCTCAAAAAACACAGCTTCAAGCTCAGCCTGCATTTGACTTGCCAGAGCTTCGATCATCCCACCAAGTTTCTAACAGCGTTAAAGCCTTTCTTGCTCAGTGTTTGCTTTCACTTCACCTGTGGTAACTTGGTGCTCCATGGGGCCCTCAGCTTTGCTTTGGAGGCAGAACAAGGTGAGTCAGCCTCATCCCTCACCCAGCCAGTGCTGGAGGAGGAGGATGAGGATGAGGATGTGGAGGAGGAGGAGGAGCAGCAGCAGAGCAGGTCTGCTCAGCAGCTGGTGCTGAATCACAGCGAAACAGCCCCAAGGACAGTCCCTCTTCTGCTGCCAGTGGCTCCCAAGTCCACAGGAATGCAGTATCCCAGGCAGTGTGTTTGTGAAGGCGTGAGGCAGTTTTAAAAATACACAACAGAGACTTCTGCGGGGCTTGGTCCTTTGTGAAGTAAATTTATTTGACAGGTTTATTTCTTTATCAGGTATTTGTCTAACCCGGTGACACTGAGAGAGCTGATTTCCTGGTACAAATGTTAAAATGTAAACTCCCAGAGATGTGGACTGTCACAACCAATGTCCAAAATATCCTGACCCCGCTTTCTTGTTGAGTGTCCTGGTGTGACAGCAGGAGACCCCAGAGATGCTGGATAATCCATGCTATGATCACACCAGGACACCATGATGTGCAAGAGCCAGGAAAAGAGGCAGCCCCAGTAAGAAGAGGACAGGAGACAGGTTTCTGGCCAGTTCTGGCTGAGTGGTTGGTGGATTCAGGGGTTAAAAATGAGCCTTTTGCAAGCCGTGACTCCATCCAACAGGATGGAGAGATTAGAAACACCTAAAGTGCCTGAAGGTTTGCAGCACCACTGACTGATCAAATAAAAATATGTGAATCATAAATCAATGTAATTTAAAGCAGGCTTATTTAGAAATTGAGATTGGGCACTAAGGGACTTATTTGAATTACTCTGGCTTGCCATTAGCCACCCTCTGCAACTCTCTGTGCTCTCTTGGGGTAGGTGAGGTGGGGCTGCAGATGTGCTGCCTCCCGTTTGAATCAGACCTGGGCAGGCAGCAGGGACAGGGAGACTGGGGAAGTACCAAGATTGAAGGAGGGACTCAGCTGCCTGCTCAGCCGGGGCTGCTGCCTGGCCCTGCCGGCCACCGGCAGATGACAGCCAGACGGCAGGAGCAGGCTGTGCCGTGTGGCTGCAGCATGACACGAAGTCTCAACGCAGCCCAGCGTGTCAGGGAGCACAGTCAGCCCCAGCAGAGACAGACACTCTGGCGAGTGCCTTCCCTCGCTCACTTGGCTTAACAGGCAGCTTTAGCTGTGCTCCTGCCATCATTTGCCACCAGCCCTCCTCGGCATGCAGCAGTCCCGAGCATCTGAGCAGGGCACGCTGCAGTTCTGCGCAGTCTGTGAGTGAGTGAGTGTGTGTGTGTGTATAGGGGGTGCTGGCTGCTTGTTCCCAGCCCCAGCTGTGCAGGAGATCCTGTTACCTGACCCAGAGCAGGAGCCAGGAGGGAGAAGGTTGGCTCTTGGCTCCCTCTTCCCATCAGGCTTGCAGTCACCCTGCAAACACATTAGTTTTCCTAAAAAGGCAGAGGAGAACTTGAACAGCAATACCACCGTGGCATTTATTAATTTTTTAGCATAGCTCTCCCCCCACCTCCACTGTGATTTGCATACCTGTTAATCCTCTTCCTGCTGCAATAATTCCGTGAAGGATAGGGAAATTATATCTGAGCAATAACTCCTTGACTCTGAAGCTGTGGAAGACCCTGTGTGCCATCACGAGCACAGCAGAGACTTCCAGTGAGTGGACGCAGGAGGTTTAGCCTCCTAAGAGCTGCATGTCACCTACAAGACCCAAGGAAAGCCATCCATCATGAGTTTGTGGATCCCAGGCCTGCCATTCCCAGATGGCTCTGCCTCCAGGAAAGCCCCTGCCCTTGGCAATATTTTGTCTTCACAAAATTACTGTTCCCTACTGGCAGTGTCCCACCTGCAGCAAAGATGCTTCCTGTGGGAGAAGAGAGGAAAGCCCTGAGCTCTGAAAATTTCATCACTTCTTCCAGCCCTGCCCAGGGAGCTGGGAACACCACCAGCTTCCTGCACATGCTGGGACTGAGCATCCCACAGCAGGGCTATGCTGCGAGGCAAGCTCTGACCCCAGCACTTCGGATGGCTTCTGGTGAGTTCTGTGACAATTTTAACCAGCAAGAAGCTACAGACCTTAGCAGCTTAATTCATCACTTTTCTTACTGCTGTCTTTATCCTCTTCCCCCCAGCTTTTTATTTCATTTGGATTTGTGGATGCATAACACCTTTCCCAGGAAGGATCCTAAAGATGAGTCAGTCAGGTCCAGGTCCAAGTCCAGGTCCAGGTCCAGGTCCAGGGAGAGAGAACAAATTCCTCCAGAAGTCCCTGGAAAAGCTGAACCAGTTTTTCTTGTCATCCCACTTCCTCTGTGACCAGGAGAGGACAGGGCAAGTAGGCAGGGGAGGAAGGACAGCAGGGTGATGAGTAGGTGGTGGAGAGCTCTAGGGAGCTCACTGCCCTTATTTGGAGCCAACAGTGTGGGTGGACAACAGCGGGAAGCACAGGAGAAGAGCAGGAAACTAAGTTTCAGGAGCAAACTTTTATCACATGATGGTAAGTCCCTAAACTGCCAGCATCTCTCAGTGAGGGAGTGACTAAAACCCCAGTTTGCTGCAGCTTTGTTAAAAGTGTGCTATGCTCTGGCTCTGCTGGAAAAATAAATAATTTTTATAGTCTGAAAGATGCATCTTTGAGGGCTCTGGCCTCCTTGCATGTGCCCCTATGCATACGGCTATAGAGACTCAGTGTGCAGAGGTGAGAGAAGAGAGTTGGTGCTCACCATCACCTCTGTCCTGTGACCGTGAGAAACAGCCCCTGTTGCTTTTTGCCAAGCACAGGCAGGGAGGATCAGAGGCATCAGGACAGCAAACCCAGTGTGTGAGCCAGGGTGAAGAAAGGCTACAGCACTGTCCTGCAGGGCCACAACAGGGAGTGTCCCTTGGCTCTCTAGGGACAGACACCCAGCTCAGAGGCTCACGCCACAGGCAGGGGGGCTTGGAAGGGTGGACAAAGCACACCTGGAGCGGCAGACTAAGGCAAGCAGGCTGGGTGTCCACGCTTACCCCATGCACAGCCTGGATGCAACTGAGTGCTCGCCAGGCACCCCAGCTCTGTCAGCCACATTTGCTCCATCAGGCATGGAGAGCGAGATCTGGGAGGTTCCTCTTTCTGGGCTATATTAAGGCACACACAACGGCTCGAGAGCAGGGTGAGAGGACAGCAAGGAGTTGTGAAAGAGCAGCACGCTGGAGCCTGTGAGTAACGGAGGCCTTTTGGCAGTGTTTCAGAAAATGGGGTGGTCCTGTTAGGGAGTTCAGGAAATTGTCTGAGTTAGATTAAACATTTTCTAAAACCTTCTGGGTGCTTGAGAGCTGACTTGAAAGTTGGCAAAGTTAAATAAAACAAAAGTTAACACATTCCCCTCAAATTATTTTGTTACAGGTCTAGTATAAAATCAGACTATTTTTCATTAGTTTCAACATCCCCTTCAATCTGAAGGCAGGAGTATCAGCACATTAAAATGCTGGGATGCTGCCATTGCCATGCAGGTTGACACATAAGAGCTTTAGAACACATTCTAAAAGCCATAAACCACATAACCTTCAGGCAGAAAACTGGATTTCTCTCTAGCTGAAGCCTGGGTGTAAAAGAGCCGCTGTAGGTCTGAGGCTCACTGGAGTCTTCCTTCAGCACCAAACCCTTCAGTGCCAGCAGCAGAGAGCCTGCTGTGGACATGCTGCCTGTCCTCCAGCAGCTGCACTTTGTCCCTCAGGAGATAAGAGTGCCACAGTTTGGGAGAGAGAAGCATCACCTCTCATATCAGCCCTGCACAACAACAGCAATGGAAGCAACAGTGGGGTTTCTCTCTGGAGAGGATGGGAAATGCAGAACAAGAGCTTCTCTGCCCTCATGCCCTCTGAGAAGGCTGACTTCAAGCTGTGTGTCTCCCTTTCCCTTCGGAGAGCAGGTGGTGTTTGAGATGCCTGAAGCAAAGGATTTCCACTGCTCATGCAGGCTGTGTGCAGGCAGGAGCTGCAGACCAAGCCCACACCCTGCACCTATCCATCTCCCTGGTGGAAGCAGAGTCCCTGATCCAAAAACCCCACCAGCCTGGGAAACTACTTGCTCCTTTCTCTTGGGAAAAGTTTCTACTTATGGAATCGGAAGTGGTATCAGGCACAGAGCAGATGTTGGCAGCTTCCTCTCTCCATGGAAATAAGGAAGTAGGAAACCCATTCAGACAAACAGTTCCACATAAATCTTCGCCTGATGTTTCTTGCCTGTATGATCTCTGCAAAGGGTAAATTGAACTCTGCTTCATTGACGAAGCCCAGTGCTATTAGTTATACCTGTCTTTACTGCAGAGCTGCTTTGGGTGAGAAAAGAAAAGCAGTATGGCCCCAGGAGAGAGAAAGAAATCAGAACATAAATGCAGGTATCAAAGCAGAAAAATGCAGAGAGTGGTATTAGCCCAGGGTATGTTGGAGAAGAAAACAAACTCTTATCACAGCAAGAGCAGAGGAAGCCATCCCACTGAAGGGAGGCGACAAGGAGGACAGCCGACATCCTGCAGAGAGGGAATCTAAGGTTTGGGGGAGGGAGAGCACAGCCCCAAAGGCATGGCATTGGGAAGGGATGCGGCTCTTAAAATCACAGCTTCCCTGAACGCCTCTACTGACAGGCAGCCAGAGCGAGCCAGCCATAGGGGCAGTTCCCAGGCAGCCGGGAGGCTGAGGGCAGGGCTGTCATGTGGTTTACAGGCTCCTTGCCATCCACAAGGTCCCAGGAGAAAGTGAGAGCCTAAACACCCATCTGGAATCTGGTCAGATGAAAATGAATTATTAAAAAAAGTGAAGATTTATTGCCTTAAAAAATTTATTAACAGGACAAGGAGAACAACTTTCTGCAGGAGCGATATTGGGAGGCAGCAGCAAGAAATGGAGTTTTGCCTTTGGAGGTGGCCGTCTCCAGGGAGGAGCTGGTGGCTTGTCTCTGGCCAAGGGGTCAGAAAGGGATCAAAAGCACCCCAGCTCCCACCCAGTGCCCAGTCCTCTTCGGCAGATGTTGAACATCCAAAGGACAATGCAGGGGGACCAAGCGGAAACAGTAAGGACCCTTCCCCTTCCAGTGTACAAACCTCACGAGTGACGGGCCCCTTGGCTAAACCCTGCAAGAGCCGCAGAAGCCTGTTTGCTCTGCTTCTGGAAGAAGCAGTCCCCGACCTGCCCTCAGGCACAGGATTTCCAAGATATCACTTCTTTTATAGCCAGGAATTGAGAAGCGATTCCTGCTCTGACCTCTAGCAGAGGAGGAGTGATGCTGTGGGGATGAGAAAAGGAGGAATGATCCAGGGGAGGATTCCCAGCAGTGAGTCAGAGGGGAAAGAGACTGAGATGGAACCGGTAAAAATAGTTCGGGGAACAGGGACAAGTCCTAAAAGAAAAGAGTCTTTGTGCAAAGAGGATAAAATAAAATCAGAAAGGGCTGGAGCAGCACCACAGAGGTAGAGTCGAAACTGAAGATCAGGAAGAAAAGGTGGGAGGGGAACACAGAGAGGTTCCTGTCAACCCTTGTGGTAACATTTGAACACCATTTTGTAACATTGTAACAATATTTAAAGTTTTAAACAGCAGGTCTTATTGGAAGGCTTACTATTTCTAGCCATCTGCCAGTGTTGTTGGCACTGGCAGCTGGAGTGAAGACACTTTCCCTCATGACTTCAACTTCCAGTTGTGTTCTCTGTGTCCGAAGGGTGGTACTTGAGGCAGAACAGCTAAAGGATGTCCCTGTTCCTGTGTACAGACACACAGAGCACACACAGAGCACACACAGACCCCCACTCTCGCACGTCTTACCTAGGGCAGGGTAGAAGAGGGAAGATTACCAGTGGAACCCTCAGGAACCTGATTGCAGGAATGTTTTCCCATTAAGGCTGTTAGTGGGACTATGATTGCATTGTTTAGGACAGCAACAATCGGCCGACAAGCAGAGCTGAGCCCTACACCTGCACTCTGTGTAAGAACATTGTTTCCTTCCCTGCCTGAAACGGGGGTCTTGCTGAGAGAGGAGTTGAAGACTGCTCAGTGTTTTAGGATCTTGCCCTGTCCAATGATCAAAATTCACCTGTTAGTGTTCAGTTGCCTTCTGTGAGCCTGACCAGGCAAGGACACACTCAGAACTTGCAGGGAGTGTTGGGCCAGCAGGGCATGTCCGGAGCCAACCACAGTCCGGGACAGGCATGTCCATCTCGCCCTCCCAAACTCTCAGACTGATAACAGGCAAGTCACAGGGCAGCACAAAGAAGACATGGAACCACTTTGTCCACTTCTGATTTTAGTCACACTCTGGTAAGTATTTCCTGGTCAGTCTGCTTCATGTTGGAATTGGTAAGGAGTAAAAATTCCTACTGGTGTCCCATCCCACTGGAATACTAAAAGACAGCGACGACTCTGCCAATTTGGATTTCATCCTTCAGTGCCCAAACCTATGAAAATGAATGTAGCCATTTGTCTTGTCACTTCCTTTCTTCTCCAGGGGGTCTGTCACACAAGAAAATTACAATTACAGTGAAAGGGACTAAACCCAGAACACTCTTGGACTTCCCACAGGTCCATCCCTGCTCTTCATCTGCTGTCCACCTCTGGGCATCCACTTCTGTGGGCCCTGCTCTGCCTACCTCATGGGTTTTCTTCTGAACATTTATTTTTCCTGCCTGTGGTTGAATGTCCTTTCATGCATATAGCATTTAATTTGTGTATGTAACAGTGACGCTGGCCGCACCAAAGTTCTCTATGCAACAGAAGCAATTTGCTCACCTTGATTTACTTTTTAGAGCTCCTTACATTTGTTGACTAAGATGTGAACTCTTGCCCATTTCTATTGAAGCATTCAAAGACTGCTACAGCTCAGAGCTGTGACCCAGTCCAGAGGAAGATGACTTGGAGCTCTGACAAAATGCAAGGGAAGTTCCCTTCTGATCCCTGAGCTGCGGTTTACAAACCAGATGGTAACTTTTTTATGTGGATGGCCTTTAATCTCACTAAGACACTCATTTGCAGAAGACCTGATGATAGAGGCTCCGTATTTGCAAACAAACAAACAAACCTGTCAAGATAAAAACAAAGTTCTGCTTTAAAGTGTGTTTCACTGGGAACAATACCAAACCCAAGTCCAGCCATTATATTCAAAAGACAAGCAAACTCTCTCCCCAAGCCCCCTATCTTGGAAATCCCATTATCTCAGCAACAGAGACTATCAGGACCAAGCTCTTTGTCAGAGCTGTCCTCTTAGAGCTCAGTCACATGGTGTCTACATCAGGGTGTTCTGTAGGGGGGGGAATACCACTGTTCCGTACTGGCAAGGGCTTCTGCTGGGAATGCAGGCATAGCAGCAAAGCTGGCTGGATACAACTACAAAAACAGCCCTGCCAAAGAGCAAAGCAAGTAACTTCAGCAGTCCCCAAGCTAACTGTGCCTGGTTGGCTTGATGTGAGGCAGGATCACAGCCACACTCACAACTGGTGTGGCTGTGGTGGCAGACAAACCTGATGCACAGCCACCTACACTACCAGAGCTCTCATGTGTTGTATTGTTCCTTGCCATGGTGTGGACAAACACTTATCCATAAAGTAAGATAAAATAACAAACTCTGTGGTGACTCCTGCACACGTGATCTGAGAAGAGAAAATGGGATTTTGCTGCATTAAAAAAAAATAGGACAAGACGTTAACTCATCGATATTCTCATTATGCTAGTTAACCTACCTCAAACAGGTACACAACAAGGCCAAGCAATTGTGGAGTGTGTTTGAGCTGAGAAAGAAAAAGGAAAAAAAAGAAAAAGTTCTGTAAAGGAAAGTTCACATACATTTCAAAGCTCTACAGCTCTAAAAACACCAAAGGAGTTTTATCAAACTTCCCAGCAAAACTTTCCTCTGAGAGGAAATAGGGCAAGTGAGATTTCAAAGGGAGACATCTGAGATGGTGTCTGAAAAAGCCTCCAACCCTGAGCCTCCTGGATGTTCATTTGTCCTGAGCTGTACATAGCATGGCTACTGTCAGGCTGTAATTAAGACAAGAATATGCACTGAACTCATTGACTAAAGTTCTGGATTAATCTTGGCTATAGTTGAGACCTTAGATTCACCCAAAGCAGCTGAGTTATCACAAAACACTGATTCACCAACCCTTAAAAAGAGTGCAGCCTTAAAATTTTTTTTTATTATTTCTCTTCTAATTAACAGCAGGTAGTGAATAGGAAAGTGTTTATCCTCCCCCCCACCTCAGCTCACTACCCCTGCTGCGTTATGACAGATGGAATGTTAATTAATGTGACCTGGCATAGAATATTTAATTCAAGACAGAGTATCATGGAAACATCTGACTGCCTCAGGGCTGGTCACCTACCAGGTACACCCTGGAAAACCCCCTGTGCACTGTCCCATGGGCACCCACGGCTTTTAGTTGAGCTAATCTGGAAGAAGGTGAAAGGCTGTGCCCACACTGGGTTTCTGAGGGCTCTGGAGGGACTGGAGCCACACGCTGAGAGGAAGGGGTTCCTCAGGAAGGAGAGATTTGTGAAACTACCTCAAGACAATGAGTCCCTGGGTGACCTTTTCATTCAAGAGCCAGGCACCTCTGCAGTGGGAACGCTGTGCCCCTGCTCCATGACCCCTGTGCCTGGCCTCTCCCTCCTTGCGAGCGCAGCACTCCTCCTCCTCCTTCCCCAGGTGTTTCACTAACCCTGCTCGCTTCCCAGTGTGCCCAGCACACTCAGAGTGCCCAGCCACAGCCAGCCTGGAGCCAGAGGTCAGGGCTCAGGCTGGCCTCAGCAGCTGCCAGGGGACTTGACTCTGAGCACTGCCCGGCCCATGCAGATCGTCCCTCTGGGACAGGCTGTCCCCAGAACATGCCTGAGGTGTCCTCCGACAGAAACTGCGGGAGTATTTAAAGAGAAACCACACGCAGCATGACTTTACAAATCCTCAGACTAATGCCAGTACATCCACGTGGTTGCATAGTAAAGCAACAAACAAACAAACAGTTAGTGGAGGCTTTTTAAAGGTCTGTGTTGCTATAGAAGGACTTGAGAGGGGATTTTGACTGAAAACTTGACGTGAAGAAAAGCACCTGACTCCACTATTCTCAGTCAGTCTGCTCCAGCCCAGTGAAGGCAAAGAGGAGCCAAGTGCTGAATTACAGGTTATCATGTTATTTTTGTAGTAATTAGTGTGAGGTTATAAACATGAGCAAAAGAAGAAACTGGTTGCCTAGGCCTGATTTGGGCACCAGGACAGCAGCTGCATGGAGACTGAGGGATGCTGAACCCCTCTGCATCCTCAACATGCTGAGCTCAGCGGGAGCTGTGTGCACACAGCACCCTGGAAGTCACACTGTTTTTACACCAGCGTCAAAATGTAAGCGCCTCAAAGTGAGATGTTGTGTCTGAGCAACCCAGCTGTGATTTTAAATTGGGGGTATTCCTTTAAAATAGTGCTATTCCTTTGCAAATACAGGAAGATCCTGACATGGAGAAGAATCCTTGCCAAGCTGCCCCCAGCCCTGTAAGTGAAGGATTGAACTTTCTGTTATCTTTGAAAATATTGATTTAACTGATGAGTTACCAGATGCTATCTCTTAAAAGATTTGGGACAGTGATTTCTAATAACTTCAACAAATATAAGCAGTACTGTGCAGGCACGCACACACAAACACCTCTTGAATTGTAGGAATCAAAAAGCTTCTCTAGCTGCAAAAAACTATATTCTGTTATTGCCAGGAGCAGCCTTCCTGACCACAGATATCTAAAAGACAGAGTGGTCTTTGGGTACTATTTAGTTCCAAAGGGGCTATAAAAGGCAGATGGTCTCATTAGAAACAATTTATGCATATATATTTCTAGGAGTTGTACACTGCCAGAATAGGTTTAGCTCTTCCACCATACCGAGGAAAATATCACCACTTGCAAATGTTTCCAGTTTGCAAAATAATGACCTATCCAAAGTAGCTAAGCAACTAATTACTCAAATACTAGAAGGTTATATGCCAATATTATCACATTGTTGGTCTCCTGGGCAAACAACTTCACATTCCTCAAACTGCCATACAGTGTCATTAGATTGTGCAGGAAAGTCCTTTCTGAATAGTGCAGCAACAGCAGCCCCAATGCCCCTGTGCTTATGCCATCATTTCAACTATTATTTCCAATCTCCAAGTCAAATCACTTATTAATTAGAGAGGCAACTCTAGCAAACCCAATTACCCGCAGGCAGTTTCTTCCCAGATGTGAAGCCCTTCTTGGAGATGGACCACGATGACAGTTGCTGGGGAATGTTTGTGATTTTTCTCACCAACATATCAATTTTACACTCAACTCTGGCAATACTTCTCCTGGCCCCTGCCTGTGATGTGTCTGCTGGATGCATTCCTCCTCCAAGCTCCAAATCCTGGAGAATTCAGCCCATACAGCCTCAGGATGTGTAGAGACAGCCATGTGCAGGCATGTGTGCTTCTAAGGCCTGTACTCAATGTCTTTGAATGTTTCTTGGGGGTAGAGAAGGCAGAGCACAAAGAAAGCAATGATGAATTGTGCAGAGAAGTGGGGTAGGCTCAGGAAATTGCAAAAGACAGCAGTTCGAAGACATGGTTTCTGGATTCACTTAAAACAAATAAACACTTTTGATGATGGATTTTTCATCAAAAAGGCAGAGAGAAGATCTGTTTTGGAAGGGGGAGGGGAGACAGTGCCTGTACACCAGTGCCTGTTGGAAGATTGGATGTGGTGCTTATAGTCAACCTATGGTGTGTCTCACATTTCATCTAGGGTGGCAAATATTGGGTCTGTCCTTCAGAACAGCTGAGGAACTAATAAATACTTGGGACTGTGTAAAAGAGGTTCCACACGGGATATGAGGAAGGAGGATGTGGGTTAGGAAGATGTACCTGTTTTCTTAGATAACCTTCTCCTGATATTGGATCTTCAGGATGGCTGAGTTCCAGTTCAGACACTCCCTTGAGAGACAGACACTGGCACTAATTATGCCCATACAAAACAGAAGTGTGCTTGAGACATGAAATTATAGAAAAATCTGTGTCAGCATAAGCAGTTACAAATTATGGTCTAGTTTCCTGAAAATAGCCCTGCGTTTGCCAGGCACTTGTGTGGAACCCAGCCCCACAGCATCCGACATCCTCAGTTTGTAGTATATGTCTGCACCACTCCAAAACTGTAACAAAATATTTTGCCATCACTTTCCTTTCCACACTCATTCTCAGTCACCTTCTGCTGTGGGCCAGCAGATTCCCTTGTAAAGAAGCTGGGATTACTCATCTGAGGCCACGTGCCTTCATTCTTCTCACCTTGCCCTGAGAGACAGGGTGATGCTATTTTGCAGTCTGTGAACTCGAGCAAAGAGGCTAGTGGCCATATTCGAGGATATTTACGCATCAGTGTCACATGGAAAATCTGCAGCAAGCAGAGACTCAAATCCATATCTCCTAAATCCAAGGTTAGTAGATTAATCATTTCCTTTCAGCCATCTGTCCAACAGCAAAGTATTGCTGAATTTGTATTGGATTTCTCCAGGAGGAATTAACCACTGACATACTTTTACCTTACAGGTGATACAAAAGCACAAAAAACAAGGGAAAAAAAAAGAGACTAATTACATCATAAATATGTATAGCTTAAACCCTTGGCTTAACCTGAGCTCTCCAGGACTGATCCTCAATTTGCTGCAAGTTATATTTGCTAATAGAAAACAAAATGTATAGCACCATTGAAAATAAGTAACTAACTCAGAAAAAAAGTTACCCTCAACAAACAATACAGAAAAATATAGGAAAAAACGGACATAAGTTGAAGCTCAACCTCCTGTGTGTTTATGAATCAGCCTACCAGATTTCTGTGAGCAATTCCCAGTTGTACAGCACCATTGAACAGGTGCAGCATGGAGCACCCAGCGTATCTTTATGTTCTGGTTCATGCTCTCACCCATGTGAGGTGATCCCCATAGCAACCTGCTGCCACGGCAATACAGAGCCTCGAAAGGTCAGCTGGGAAAACAACAACAGTATTTCACAAAATCTCTAAAACAAGTACTATTTTATTTCAGTGACATGGAAATTAAACACACTCTAAATTCTACCAGACCAAGGACGTTCAGGCCTCCTTTCAAAGTATGACGAGGAAAGCTCCCCAGCCTTTCTGGACTGTGGAGAACTCACCTGATAGGCACAACCAGCAAGTGAAATTTCTGATTAAAAAAGAAGTGGACTGAGCATAACTGAGTCCTTCTTGCTGCAGGTCTATCTTTTACAGCCCATCATACTTAATGAAATAAAAGAATCATGCAGAAGACCTTCACTTACAGCTCTGCAAAGCAGACACTACTTATCCACAGGAAGGCCAACAAAAATGCAACCTGCAACCATACTGATCCTTCTTCACACTGAACACATCAAAGAAGACACAAAATCCCTATCTAAAACTGGGAAACCAGCTAAGTAGCATTTATTCCAACAACTATAAACCAGTGCCATTTACAGAAAGTTCATACCTCTTTTAGCAATTGTGCCAAGGGGGCTTTTTAGCTATTAATGGACCATCAATCACCGCAGCTCAGATATCTGAATGATTAGGAGGGGCAGGTGTGGGCACAGGCAGGTGTGGAACACGAACTTGCAACCTTTCATTCACAGAAGAAACCTCTCCTGCCATCTTTGACCCATGATCAACCATTGATATTCCCACAGAGCTGCTCTCCCCTTCAGAACGGTTCCCTGCTGCTGTGACTCATTGGGGTAGGGAAAGCCAGGAATGAAGAGCTATGGGAAGACCAGCACAGCATCTTTTGATGTTATCTACCCCAGGTGGCAAACCAGAAGTAAGCATCTAAGGGGAGAGTTTCTGAAAGCCAGTGTGCTTAGCTCTTGGAAAAATGAATGCTCTGGAAGGAGAGATCATTGCTCCTGATGCCCTGGAGATGGGAAGATTCACACACCTTTCTATTTTACACGGGAGGGTTATCTCCAGAAAGGTGTCCTTTCCTTATTCTTTCTGCTTCTGTCAGATCTGTCTCTGTTAAATCAACATTACTGACTCGGGACATGAGATAAAGCCAGAGGCAGGGACAGCCAAATCAGGTTAAAACAATGCAAAATTAGGACTCATCCAGGAAAAAAAAAAGGATGAGGAAGAAAAGAAAAGGAAATCCTGTGCATTTCAATGCTTTGAGCTTGAGCACAACGTATTCCAAGGGAAGATTCTTTCCCTTTTCTTCAGCCTTTGTATTCTACTTGAGTGTGCAGAGGCTGTGGTGAAAGCTCCAAACCCAGAATCTGAGCACTCCCCTGGTTAGGTCCTTGTAGCAGGACACTGTAGCCCAAGTTGCTCTTCTATTTTTCTCCTCCACCCCCAGGCCCTTGAGTACTCTGGGCCTGAGGAGTTTCTGCAAGGTGCCTGGGGATGAAAACCCCATTAATATTGGAGGAACTGACTTTTATCAGAGGGCTGAGCAGTTCCTTTTTGTGGCCTGGTATCAGAAGGACACGTATCCCTCCTTGTCCCCCCCTTCACTTCAACCGTGTGCCCTTTACTGCCATTCCCAAAGTCAGAGAAGAGAATTTTGGCCCAAGCCTTTACAGAAGATAAAGTCTAAATGTCAGGTGTCTCCCTAGGCAAGCAGCAAACATTCCTTTCACCACAGAGCACTAGAGGATGAAAAATTAAATCCAAAAGAAAGCATGAACCATCCATATATCACTCCCTAGGCTTCGCAGTACTAACCTCTTACCAGTGCAACAAACATCCTGTGCTCAACCTGAGAAACAGTCAGAACACTAAAACATTTAAAAGGCAATAAACCAGGTCAAGGAAAATAACCTTGACCACAGCAGGTTACTTTTAAGGAAGTGGCCCGACCTTGTGACAACAAAAAGGACATAAAATGGCGTGAAACCCCACCAAAGGCACTACCTATGGCCAGAAATTGGCGATGGAAGCCAGGGAAAACCAAGGCACAGCAGAACTGATTATGCCAGCAGTCTGACAGAGAGAAAATAGCTGGTTTTAAATTTTTTTCTAGTGTCCAAAGTGTAGGAAGACATAAAGTGGCCCAGTGCAGTGTTGAACATGAGAAGAAGTTTTGAAAGAAAAATCATGGCATATATATAGCAGGAGGAGACAACAGAACAACTCTGCCTAATGCCATCATCTCTATTACACACAGGTTGTTGTGTCTTCTCACTTAGGATATATTCTGCTTGGTGCAAGGGTCAGCCTGTGATCTTTTTCATAAAACATCAGACACAATTCTGCAAAAATAGAAATAAATATTACCAAAAAAAAAAAAAAAGGTTAAATACACGTGGACAAATGAATAAGCTGAATAAAGCCCTAAGCAGTTCCAGTCTCCATTCATCTACCTCTAATCGAGATCTAAGGGATCTGTTTCTTGGTTTGGCAATCACAACATAACTTGCCCTGCCAGTAGAGCACTGTTTTCTTGGATACCATGAAAATCGATATGGGATATGTGGATGTATTTGTGTTGCCTGAGTTGCACAGAGAGTTTGGGAAGTGTAGAGGTTATATTTGGGGTGCTTGTAGAAGAACACTGTCTGTAAAGTGCCTAGGTATAGAGTGAGGTGGGGAGTGCTTGGGAGAGATGCAGCACAGCCCTGGAGCCAGGGCTTGTGTGTTTGCATATGCAGAGCCAGTCTGGTGGAGATATTTGTGATTCAGAACATTTGCTTCTGCCATAGGGTTTGCCCATTATAGTAGTGCTGGAGAAACATCTGGATGATAAATGTCAGGGGATGAGGACCTTGTGATGCTGTGGGTAACAGATCTGGCGTCTGACTAAGGTGGATGCAGTTGTAAATGCGGTAACGCTGCTTCCTAAAAGGCAGGACCCTGGCTCATGACTGGGCTTTAAGGTCTCCCTCCACTAATGGTCTGATCACACGTCCTTGCTGCCTTTCCACTCAGTCTCCTGCCTGTACAAGATCAGTGTTTTGTACCTCTGTAGCTCTGGATCTACAGGTGTGTGCACGCTTCAGGTGTCTCTCTGTGGCTGCATTCGGGAGCGAAGGGGTCTGTCTGTGCAGGGTGTGGAGTAAGTCTGGAATGCACAGGAGGCCAAATAGAGGGAGCAGAGGGAACCCTTTGCAGGGTGTGAGGGGCTGTCTCTGGCAGTATGTAGCTGAAGGGTATGTCTCGTCTGTATTGCGGTGAGGCTTGCAGAGGCTGGCCCTCGTGTAGAGTTGTCTGAGCCCTGTGTGCAAAGGAAGCAGGGCAGATGGGATGTTGCAGAGGGGCTGTGGATGAGGGGAAAATTGTGCTTGGATGCTGGGCCATATGGCCAAGAGGGTTGTGCCTGACTGTGTGTGTGGGTGTCAGCAGCAAGGCAGGCACTTGGGAAGTGCTGACTCTGGAGGAGTTGATGGGGCCTGGCTAGAGAGGGACTGTGCAGAATTAGGGGCTGTGGGGAACAGAAGGTTGTGGGGGACTCTGTGAGCCTCAGAGGAGCAGCACTGCCAGGGTGAGCAGTGCCACAGGCAGGGCACGGGGAGCAGGGCTGTGTGGGCAGAGTGTGGGCAGCCTGGGCAGCAGCAGGGCACGGGCAGGCCAGGCAGGGTGTGGACAGCAGAGGAAGGGTGCAGACAGGTCCCACGGCCATGCTCAGGCAGCAGAGGTGGCAGCAGGACACCCGGCACAGAGCCTGCAGCCCGTCCTGGCTCTGCAGCCGCCCAGAGCTGCGTGGGCAGGGTCGGGCCGCCTGCAGGGACACTGCCCTGCCCGGGAGCTCTTGTGTGGCTCAGCCCTGTTTGGAGAGGCTCCTTGCCAAGGAGGGGTGGCCGTGCCGTGTGCCACGCATCGCTGTAATACTTGGCAGCGCTCTAATTGCCACCTCTGCAGGCTGTGTCCCATCTCTGGCAGGAGTGTAGGAGACTTGGCAAGCCAAGGAGAGTGCTCGCTGTCATGCAGCTTAGCAATACAGCCCTCACCTCTTTCATGTTGTGTGCATTAATCCTCATAGGCATTCCCATCAAGAGCTGTTCCCCTCTCATAAAGGGGAACTGGGAGCTTGAAAAGATTGAATGATCTGTTCAAACTATTGGGCAGAGCTGAGAATGGAACCTAAATCTTCGAGGGCCTCCTGCTGTGCTTTACCCACAGAAGGAATCCATCCTTTCCTCTTATGCTTGTGCAATGCATTGTTTTAAAATGATGTCCTTGTACAGATGTTGCTGGGGGTTACATTAGACCTCTAGGGCAATCTCTGATGGGGAAGATGTGGAGAAAGGACAAAATGCAACTTGGGTATCCAAGTCTCAATGTGTTTGCAGGAGAATGGAGTAGAATTATATAAATGCTCCAAATGCTAGACTCATTTCCTCTAGGAATAAACTAAGGCATAGAGAAGCCCAGTTTGGCATTAAATCATATGGTAAATCTGTGCCAGAAATTGAAGCCAAACCTACTGATGATGATGTTCAGTTGGTATCACAAGCCCACCTCCTTTCCCAGGTAGTTTAGTCTCAGGAAAGAGACAAAGTCCCTTTATTTGCCACACAAGAACATCCCCCATGGCCACACACTGACCGTCACCATCCATAAGCTCTCTGGAAGGTTCCACTTGGAAAGCAATGTCACTAGAAAGATACTTTCACTGGTTGTTATGTCTTTCTCTACTGACTTTCCCTCTTTAGGCGGATATTAACTTACCATGAGAAAATTGTGTGTTCTTGTCCACCAAAAGGAAGGAAAGGAGGGATGAAGAAAACCAGAGAAAAATGAATGCCTATATAATAAAACAAACAGAAAAAGGGACTGGGTGGAAGTGAAGATGTCCATCCCATAAGAATAAGAAGTTAGCTACATGAGGGTGCACTGCCATCCTCTAAAATAGTCAAAAGGTCTGTAAGGTGCCCAGTGGTGCAATCACTGTGAGCTGCTGGAGACAGGAGAAGCAAGAGAATAGATGGGGACTTTCATCAAGATTTCTTCTGCTGCTGTTGTGGACGGCCTCCATTTGACTTAGTGGAGGATAGGGATGCAAATGTTTACACTTGAGGTGTGAATATCCCTCCTCTCTCCTTAGGTTTGTGGCTTATTTTGGACAGTAGCACAGCAGAACATTCCCCTGAGGATCACCGATTTGCCCTAGAAGTTCATCCAACTCTGGTGGAAAAGGATGATCCTGAACTTCTCCTTGTCCTGAGCAGCCTTTCCAGACATCTGTGAACCTCAGTCTGGTTCCCAGCAGGACATGCAGGGCCCTGGGCTGCTGGAGCTTGGCTTTCTCAAAGCAGCAGCAGCTCTTGCAGACCAGTGGCCCTGCGGCCATGATAAACTGCAGCCCAGCCAGGAAGTAAAAACTGAGCCTGAAGCCTTGCCTTGCTTCTCTGTTTCCTTGACCCCACACAGTGAGCCATGCTTCCCACTGCCCCTGCCTGCACAGGGAATCTCAGACCATGGGCTGGCTTGAAAGGGCTCTTGGCCTGACCTGCTCCAAGAGCTGTTTATGTTCTTACGTGCAATGCTAAAGCAGTGGGAGCAGGTTTGTAAAGACTCCTTCTACGCTTGGCACTTTTGACCTGTAGTTGTCAAGGCAGAGAAAGTGATCATAGCCTTTCTCTTGCCATTTCCATCCTTTCTGGTAGAATTATTTCTGGAGTCATGGTACTGGAGCCCTATGGAGACCTTCCTGCTCAGATGGCATTTGTGATTTCTTCCAGACAACACCCAGAGAAAAGAATGGAAAGACAAGAGATCAAAACACGATTTGGTGTGTTTTGTGGACAAGTGGAAAGATGAACTCCAAACCCTATGCTGTTTGCAGTCTGCTTTGGTTTTGACTTCAAGGCCTGTTTGAAATCTTCCCACAGAAAGACGCCTCTTTCAAGGAACTCCAGAATCTTGAACAAGCAGAAAAAAGATGGTATTCCCCGTTCCATATTCCATGCTCTATCAGTAAAATCTGTGGGTACAGAGCAGTAATCAGAGAGGTTTTTCTTTGGGGTAGAGAATGCACAAAGCACACAGGATCAGAAAGCCTTCTTAACGTTGAATTTGAAGTCTGCCTCTGTGGTAAATTAAAAGAGAACTGCCACCCAAAGAAAAGCAGATAAAGAAGCCCACATTTGTCTAGTGTGTTGGTCTTTACAACTCAAGAGTTCAACACTAATGAGTTATGGGTTGGCCCATGAAAACATAATGTGTAAATTAGGAATTTAATGATGTGTAAGATTAAAAGCTGTGCGGGGTTGCATTTATTTAAGGCTGCCATCTTGTGTTCAAAGAGGAATTACTTTATCAGACAATGTCCCTTTCACTAGGTTTAAATTGATTCCGTTATGCATGTTACGGAGGGTACTCAAGTGCCCGAGACTGCCAGCCGACAATATTTCCCACTAAACGCCCTTTCTGTAGCTCCATTTGCAACTTCATAATAGCAAACATACTGTGCAGGCCACAATGACTTCATCCTAATTTCCAGAAATAAATAAGTGTAGATTTCTTTCCCTACATCCCTACCCATACATTTAGCTGCAGAAAAGCTGGGATTAAAGACAAGAGAAGTACAAATGGAAGTCCTGCTTGTCTATTTGACTGATGCGTCACTGCCAAGTCTTCTACACCCACTCAAAACTTCTTTCCTTCAAAAAAACAAACAAACCCCAAAGCCCGAACTCAAACCATACTAAACAACGAGTGGGACCTCGAGATGTCCATTTTCATTGCAATATGAGTAGTTAACTTCTAGCTACCTGCATGGCAGTGTTTTGCAAACCAGGATTCCTAGTTATCAAGTCATGCCCTGCTGATATTGGTAACCAACAAGGGGCTCTTTTAGGAGCTTGACACTGAGCCAATCCTGCATGTTAGAGCTTCCTGGGATGGCAAAAGGACCCTTGGTGGGAAGGGCTCTGTCTATTTTGTATGCTCTGATCTGCACAGTTTTAAATTGCATAACTCCTTTCTCATGCAGCGAAGAAAAAGAAAAGTGGTTGAGTGTTCTGCAGAGCCCTAATGGAGAACAAGTCTGGTCTGATTAAGTTCACGTATGCACGATATTTTTAAGATAAAGTCCAAATCAGCTGAGGCATTCAGGCTTCTAGCTAGGTAAGGTGAGAGGCCCATGTTCCCCACTTAGCTATTTCTTGAGCTTGTGGGCAAGTTCCACCCACCATCCCTTGGTTACAGCAATCTTTCAACAGATGGAAAACCTGTTTTCAAAGCCCCACCCTGCCAAATTTGGGCAGATCTAGGTGTTTCTCCCAGTAAAGTGGCCTGACCATCGAGCTCAAGACTGTATAGACTGATACTAGAGCTAAGATGATTGCTAATTCCATGGCATCTCCCCGAGCTATGGCTGAGCAAGGTGTCAGTCACTGCTTCAGGGAAAAGTGAAGTGAAACAGCGGCCTGAGAAGAGGCTGCACCCATACAGATTCAAGCCTGGGCCATGTGGATTTTTAAGACAAATGTCCCCCTGCCAATGAGTGTCCTGAACCCATGGATATCGAGGAAAATACGACAGATGGTTAACAGCAAGGCAGTGGAATAGTGAGCCTCTAGAGAGGATAAGATTCTGCTGCAAGTCTGAAGTTGGGAAGTTGATGCTCTACAAGAGGTGTGGTTTAAGTCTTACCTCTTTCATCAGCATTTCCTCTTGAGATAGATGAGGCTTTATATTTAACATTTGAGCTACTGTGAATGCACAATACTGTGTTTTTGAAGTTGGGTTCAGATTGGACAAGTTTGTATCTAGCTTTGCTTTCAGCTGACCAGATATGGATGATCCCAGCCTGAAACTATCCCTGTGTTTGTGTGCCATGTTTTTGTGTGATTTATTCTTAGTGCTTGTTAAAAAGAGCCATTAGTTTTAATAGCTGAATGGTATAGATTTTCGTACTTTGTCTTCTTTAATTGGAGTGGAGACCATGCCTTACTCTCTGTTTATGCAGTGTTTATCACTGAGTTGCTCAGAGTCCCAGGGGCAAATTCAACAGAAATATTAGCAAGAAAGATATCTGTAAACACGCTAACAGGACATAGCTCATATTTCTGTTTTCAGCCTTGTTTCCTAGGGACACAAAAATTACACAAACACACTGTTTATCTGTTAGTCCCCAGCTATGAGCTTCTGGGCTCCACTGGTCAGCATGGAATCAAATTTGGCAGAGGGCCGGGGCAATGGCAGTACTTGGGGAAGAAAGGTACCCATTAGTACTTCTACCAAAGAAGAGCTGGAGAGAAGATGCTACCCATGTTGTCAGGCATCTGACAGCTCCTGCATCCAAGTCTACATATTTTTGGTTGAGTCACAGCATGTGCTGTCTCTTGCCAAGCTGAAAAGGTTGGAAAAGTGGTGTGAGGGCATACGGAAGCATGGTAGAAACCACACAGACCAGGAGGAGGGCACTGCAGAGATGGAAAGAAGATTGGATTTGGGTGTTTAAGGAGCATGGAAGAGATCTGAAGCTAGAACAGCCCAGAGACTACAGGCTGGAAAAGAATTTGGGATGTTACAGTGGAAATTTCATAGTGAGAGAAAGTTTCAAGTGTCACAGACAGACGTTTTGAGGTCTACAACTGAAATTTCCAACGTTTTATTAGTTCTGCTTGCAGAGCAAGCCACATGTGACTGACGTACTTAGTTTGTAGTTTTAAGTGTTGAAAGAATTTTTTTGAAAGGTTTGCTTTTCCGTCTGTAATCTAGCAACCGTTTTACAGAAGTTCTTAGGAGGGAGAGAGACTTGCTCCAGAAAGCTCACAGTAATATTTGTTTATTACCTGCACTATGGGAGTCTGAGCCTCCAATGCAGCAGGCGCCATGCAAATGTGCTACTGTCACAGTAAAAGCAGGAGCACTGCTGGAGGAGGCAGGGAGGAAACTTTTCCCCTTGAGTACTTTATACAAAATAAGGATTTGGTGGTAAAGCAAACACATGTAAATGATGCCCACAGGGTAAAACTTGATTTTGGCCAAGAGAAGTTGGCTCCAGTACCTGCTATATACAAAAACCAGAGTCAACCAAAATATTCTTCTGGGCTTTCCTCTGCCAGCTCCTGAGGTATCCAGAGGAAATTCAATGTGTTCAGAAAACCAGGTTACTACAGAGGTTGTTCGCTTGCAAGAATAGCCCCAAAGCCTGTTCTGAAGCCGAAAGCCAAAATGCCTTGGCAGTTCAGTCATTGACTGGCAATCCTCCTCAGCCAATGCATGTGCCTGCTGCTCTGCTGCCTATTTTTAACAGGATGCAACTATTTATCATGTTTCTGGCTGAGATTTTTATAGTTGAGGCTCCTGCCATCCATCAACTCCAGACGATTTATGTGGGATAAGGGTTTCTCCCAGGATCGCTTCGAGCTCTCCAGACTAACAAACTGGCACATGACTTTGCCATCAGATCTAGGGACAACTCGAACATTGCGGTGCAGTCCAAAGCCTCCATCTGGTCCAGCCACCGGTGTGTGTCATGCAGCCTCTCTCCTGCTCCTGATGGCACTGGCATCCAGCAGGCAGCGTGCCGTGCCGATGGGAATGCCTTACCTGCTGCCTCGGCTCGTCAGCATCACAGCTTTGCCAGTCCGTAGGGCTAGGAGCAGGCCCACGTTTCCTTTGTGCCTCCAACCCTTTGATGCTGCATCTCTAACATTTTATTTTAATTTTTAAAAAGGTTTGGGTCAGAGGTGAGAGAATCAGAAACATCCTGGCTGGTGTTTCTAATGTAAGACAGTGTCAGGGGACGTGGTGAAATCCAGCTCCTGTTTCCTGTCCCTCACTGAGAGCTTCCCATTGACTTCAGTGGGACTATGATTTTTATCCCCTCTGCTTTTAAAACTTTGCTGGCATGAATTTAACAGCCTTTGAAATCCATGGGTTGTGCAGTGGTTGGGGTATTCTGTTTCTTATTTGCTCCAATTTCTTTTCAACAGATACAATATTGCTACTGTTAGAAACATAGGGAAGAAGCAAAATCAAATAATGTTGTCTCTGCCACGGCAGACTAAAATAGAGTGTTTAGCAAGCATAAGCAAGAGAACCATATCTCTTATGCATTGTAAGACCAGATTCCAATACCTTTACATCTGTTCTTTAGGCCACAAGATAACTGCTCATGGTGTAAAATATACAAAGCATACGAAAATATGAAAATCTGGTTTATATATACAGCAAAAATAAAAATGTATATTTATTCTCAGTAGGACTCCCCCTCAAATGGTATGGTGATGGAAAATACCATAAATTTGAGCTGCTTTAACAAGTCAAGTACAAACCCCTTTTATTTTACTTTGTTACTCTTGCAGACTCATACCACAACACTCCAAATACAACAGAAACTGCTGCTGACAAGCCCTCCTTTTGGTGTTACACACTATAGCAAACTCATCCTTGCCCATCCTGCTGTCTACACATCATTTTCATGTATGGATATTAATTTATGTGTTCAGTAGAATACAAACGCTCCTGTCTCTGTAAGTTATAGAAGCAATCATCCAAGGAAGCATCAGAAACTCTAAAGTCAATTCTGGTGTAATAATTTCATACTTTAACCTGAGATGCCAAATCACAGGCCTTTATAGATGAGAAGCAGGTGCGTGAAAGCACTCCCTTTTCAGAATTGCAGACTTTATTTCTCTATAAAACATATTTATGCTGGGAAATAATAAGTGGCTAACATGGCAGGGAAAAGGGGGATCTGTGTCCCTGGGATAGCTTTGGGATCTTGCTCTGCTTCTGGGGAAAGGGAGCACTGGGAGTGCTCTTGGGCAGGGGCTGCTCCTTCTTGCTCTGCATCCTGTGCACGTAGCACAGCGAGACTCCCAGGATCAGCCACGGTCTCTGATACAGATGCATTAATAAATAAACAACAGCAACAGCAGTAATAACGTTGAGTAACCCTCTTAGCCTACCCTATAATGTTATGAGCAAGCTCAGGAGGGAGGGTTCATCTGAGCCTTCTCAGCCACATAAATCAGCCAGCCTGGCAGAAGGTTTCTGATGCATGCAAAACCCCCATCCATTAAATCCTTTGGGTTCCTGATTTTGCAGCAGTTGTCCCTTGGCTAGACCTGGCTATTTCGTGGGCTGCTTCATCCTCACTTCTCAGCTAATTTTACACTGCACACTTTTGCACCTTGACTTATGATACCTTTCAGCATTTTCCTCCCTAAGGTAACACAAAAATCCTCTAGAAAGGAAGTCATAGAGCAGTAAATACTACCTGGGATAACATTTCAGTAAGAAGAACTCTTTTATGGACCACCTAAAACTATGCCTAATGCAACCATGGTCAACCCCTTCCCATATTTGATTTGTGCATCTGGGAATGCAATTTTTTTGTAGTGGTGAAAAAGAAATGTCTCTGGGATTTTTGTGTTTCATTCCTTTCCTCTCTCCTCCACACTGAGCTCCTGAAGACAATCAGCTCATTATGCTTTGTCTCCAGGTATTTTTGGAGTTACTTCAGCCACTGGCCACAGCCGGGGGCTCCTGAGAGTTGTCAGTGTTTCATCCTGGTATAGGTTACTCCCACCCAAGGCACATCTGAGTCTTGCCAGTTGAGGGTCCTTGGGACTGACTTGGATTCCCAAACTCAGACCGTGATCCTTTTAAAACTGTGCTCTGGCTGGAAAACTTGCGGCACCTTTTTCCAGCATCCACGGATTTTTCTTATCACAGGATTCACTACAATGCTGCTGAGTACCAAGTCATTTTGGATGATAACATATCACCCCACTTACAGAACCTGGTTTAATTACCCAGTGTGTGTGGAGAAAGCAGGGGATGGGACACAGAAGCAGAATCTTTCATGTAAGGCAAATTCCCAAGCAACCAGCTAATAGGAGAACATTGAGGATGTTAAGTAGATTAGACACATCAATAGAATCTACATAAGTGATGCCAAATTTAGTAACAGCAAAGGGGAAAACATTTTTATTTTAAGTCAGACTCTGCAAGAGTGGTGGCACCAGGTCTATTCAGGGTTATGTACTGTGTTTCTTTGTAGCACACAAAATATTAAGTGCTGAGGAAGAGCTAACTAAAGTAAATGGAGTTGAAATTTCTGCAAAAAGAATGATGTACTATACCTATGCATTTTATAGCATGAGGTAAGTAGTTTAATGTCTCAGCCAATATCAAACACTTCATTTGCAAATCTTAGTGTGCGGCTCCCTGGTGATTTGTGTAATAAAATGGGATGGTTAAAGGGCATGTCCTTGCATTGACTATTCCTTCTAAATTTGAAGGGCCCAGCCGTTATGTAAATATTTACTGTAATTAACTGCTGGAGTTCACTAGTTCCTAGTTTGCAAGAGTTGTCCGAAGTTACTGTTATCCATAGGTGAGGAGATGGTATCTGTAAATATTCACTTTTACCTTACCGTGTCGGAGTGTGGCGGAAGGCAAGGTTTGCCTTGTCCTGCTTGTCACACTTGACCATAGTCATAACCACCCTGTTTTAGTATCCACTTCAGTACCTTCCTGTAGGCAGTCTAATTGGTTTGTGGATTATCCATAAGAAGCAGGAAGTAGAAACTGGCCTTGTGCATAACAGCCTGAGCTGGACTCTGTCCCTGTGCCGTGAGGACACAGCTATCTGCTTCCACACGGAAAGGGACCTAGACCTTGTGTGTCCCCAGAGTACTGAGCCTGTACTACTAATCCCTGCAAACCTGAGATGGTTTTGTAGGCAGAGCTCTTGGGGTTGGCTCTGCACTGTGTCCCCAAACCCACAAATTGGGGCTGGAGGACAGAGGCGCTGCCTAAAGCCAGCTCACACCCAGATAGGTTAAACAGCTTCATCTCAGCACAGGCACAGACGCACCCAGGCTGTTTCCTGGAGAGTCACTCGGATACCTCTGCATCGTGCTCCGCAGAGCTCTGCAGCACTTCACCTCGCTCAGGGGCTGTGCTGTATCGAGCCACAGAGCCAGCAACGGCCAGCACTGGGCTGATGTGGTGGCCTGGAGCCCAGAGCACAGCTCACAGACACCTGGGAGCTTGTGCTAACCCAGGTCTGGCAGAAGTAGCCCCAAGCCAGAGCTAATGAGCTCTGCTGGATCTGACCAATTCTTTGAGGACCGTCTCAGCTGTCTTCATGTCATGCAGACTAACATATTCGGAGGATTCTCATTACTTATGTTTCTTCATTGCCTGGGGTGCTCCAGCCCCTCTGACTACACCGCTCTGCAAAAAAAAAGAAAGAAATCAATCTTGAGCTTACAGGTGGAAACAGGAGAGGCAGGGAAGGCCAAAGGGCAGCAGATGTTGCATGTGGTGCCACGCTTTTCCTTGCGCTGCATGCCAAAACATCCTGGCTGTGCTTTTTATTCCCCCATTCTCCCTTAAAATCTCGTTTGACGCATTTGGCTGCTACGCTGCGCTGGTATGTATGTGTGGGCTTCTGGAGCTGTCTCGGAATCTATGCCCGGGAGGAGGAAGGAGTCTTTAAAAATTAATACTGCGAGGCAGCTTTAGTGGCAATGTTGGCAGCGCAAACGGAATCGCTAGCAGGGAGAGCCCGGGATCTGCAGCAGGGATCAGGACCCGTGGCTCTGTGCCAGCAGAGGTGACACACTCTCGCACCCGCTGAGAGGAAAACTGCCTGCAAGCAACGTTGGTGTTTGACCCTACTGTGAAGCTCTGAGGGTGAAGGCTCTGAAAATAACCACTACAATGTCCCTTGCCTGCCCCCTGTGATAGAGGCCCTCTCTCTGTCTCCCTTCATCTGCTATGAGATCAAACACTCAACAGCATTTCCTGACATGCCTTTGCCTGGTGCTCTTCAGTGTGTGCCACACTGCCTGGGAGCACAGGCTGGGGTGGACTACACGGTCTTTTTCCTAACGCAGTATCACCTGGCTTTAGTAGTCTGGAGGATTTAAATCTGTCCCTCTCTCTCCTCATGCTCAAACCTTCCCTCTGTGTCTGGACACCAAGCCTAGTGCAGCGATTTGGCCTTGCAGCTGCAGTGGTGGGTGACGTCTGTGCTGTGCTAACACTTGCTCTTGCTTTGGTCAGTCCTGTTTATTTTTTTCCAGCTGCAGGTGCCCTTCGGCTTAGTGGATGGGGTCAATGCTGGGAGCAGGGCTGGCTGGGAAGGCAGGAACGTGACTACTATTTTTTCCATTTCTTTTTTCCATTTTTTTTTTTTTTTTTTAATCTCAGGCTTTATTAAAGCTTCTAGCATTTCATCTCAAATACATCTAGAACACCTTCAGCAGTCCTGGCATGCAGCTAAAGCACAGGGACATTGAATTGTCTGTCTAAAGGATTTTGGCTGCTGTGACCCCTGCATGTCTGATGACTAGGCTGCGGAGGGAGACGCGGTTTTATGACATTAAATATTAACAGCTGGATATTAATAATGAAGGCTGACAGCTCCTTTCCCAGTTCCTGAGGTTGTTTCTCCCCCAGCTGCAAGTCCAGCAGGATTTGTGTTTTTTCACTGCTTGAGCATTATGGTCAGGGCCCCGTGATCCCAAAGGGTCAGGGAAGGTAAGAAAAATAACACAGAGGTGTCAGTGCTGTGAATAGGAGTCGCCGCTGCCTGACTGGGCCCGGCACTGCACGGGCTCTGGCTGCCTCTGGTTAGCCTTGTCACACCATGCTGATAGGAAAGCAATTTGCCATTAAAAGCAGAGAAAATGTAGGAGGTTAATAATAAAACAGGATGAGGTGGGGGGGAAAGTGGCACTGGGAGAGCTAACAGCAGATCTTCCCTGCATTGCTTGAAGCCAGAGAATAAGCTATTCCACCAAGTTTGTGCTTTATTGCCGTCTGGCCTGTGCAAATAATGCAGTTGAAATTTTCATACCAAGCCCTCCAAAATTACATTTTTCTCTCTTCCTTCCTCCTTTCCATTTCTTGTTGTCAGCTGCAGCTTCTCCCCAGCCTAGGACAGCTGAAATGCTGCTTCAGTCTGCAGCTATATCCATCTCATTCCTAGGATAACCTACAGGAGACGTTAATGCACAGGGCAGATGATTCCCTCCCACCAGCAGCATCACCACAGCTGCAGAAAGTCAGGTCTATAGCTCAGATCAGGTGGCTGGAGGATAGAGGAACACAAGTCCTTTCTTGAACTCGTGACCCTCAGGCCCTGCCCTGCAATGTGCTAAATGTTGCTGAAAAGTCACCTCAGAGGAATTTGAACAGGGCTTTATTTGAATAAAGAAATATGGCACAGAGCACACAATGGCTGCTAATAAATCACAGGTTGGTTTTATTTTGCTAGTGCAACTCTGCCTTATTTTTTTCCCATATTGGACTTTTCTCCAAATTACATTTTCCCAGTTGTGCACTTTTGTTCTTTTTACTATGTGACAAATGGAGGTGCTGTTTATTATTTATTCTTTGGCTTTAATGTTGTGCAAGCTAGATCAATTCAGTTTTTGATAAATAAGTCTGCTTTTTGCAGAAATTACCTAGTTGGATCAGTACTCTTTTGTTCTTTCTCTGCAAAGGCTGACCTCTAACCCTGTCTACTCTATGGTGAAATTCCATTTATCCAGACCACTTCTAAGCTCTGTCTTGGTCAAATCTAGACCATGTCCTCTGCTCTGACCCTTGTATCAAATACCAGCCTAGTACCCTTTTATGGAAATAATTCCTAATGTTCCCTGTGCCCGTAGTTAAACAGGGAGAGCTGATTCTTTGGACTGCCAGGGCACAACTTGGAGTAAAACTCAGTTTTATTCTGAGTAAAAGTAACTTACAGAATACTGCCAAAAATACATGCAGGGAAAGCAGGACAGAAGGTTTGGGCTGCATGAGGTACACCTGGGCCATGGTGTCTGCGAATGAAGAGAGACCTTAGAAAAAGGTAAGGATACTTTCAGCTTCTTGACTCTTGTGTGTGCTAAGGTCTGCCTTCAGTCTGATATTTTCTGATGTCTGAACACAACTGCGTTCGATGCGTTTTTTGACAGAATGTTAGACATGGCTTTTGGGTCAGTCATAAAGCAAAAGGCATTTTGGAAGTTCACTTGTCTGTATTTGAGTATTGCTGAGTCCAACTAGTGTAAAATCAGAAGTCCAGTTGCTCCCTGGGTTATGAGATAAAAAATCCTGGTGACGAAGAGGGTGTCTTTCTGTTTTTTGAAACATTAAGGTTCACAAAAATCAGGAATCTCTATGAAGGAGACAAGAAGACACAAAGAAGTGTATCTGTAAAAGAGACCGAGGTGAGATTCTTGTGTACTCAAATCTTGGAACCCAGGCTTTAAAGAGTATTGGGTATCACAAGGTCTTTCGTAAAATTATGAGACTTTGCATCACAGGAGTTAAAACTGATTCTGATTTGCTCTTGCCTGCACCTAAAGCCAAGATTTGTTCAGTCTGAGTGGTGATCACATTTAAACACAGTTACGTGCTGTAGCAAGACTCATCCTATGGACTTTTTAATGTATATTTTCCATCCCTGTACCTGTACTCAGTTTGGAAGAGGTACAGGCTGTAATGAAATAAGCACTGGCCTCAACAGCTCTCTCTGCAAAGAAGGCCTTGGCTGTGGCCTGGCAGGGATGAGTATACCAGGGAGGAAGAGCTTTTGGAGTTCTGACTGCAGATTGTGCCGCTCCACTTAGCTCAAGGGATTCTCTCCCCACCCACCTCTTTCCTTAAACAGCAAGAGGCTGTGTTCCTTGCTGGCAGGAGCAGTCTAGAGCCTGCTCCCTGGAGGCAGAAGAAGCAGGATGGGGAGCATGGGTGAGGATGATACCCAGCCCTGGTGAGACTTTTGTTGGAGAACTTAGCCACAGTAGTAGAAACTTGTGAGGGAGGGGCTGACAGGGTCCTAGGGGGCTACATGGCAGTCCCTGGGGGAGGACAGGAGGAAGGGGACAAGTAGCCTGATCCTTCTCTACCTAGGACAGCAGTGATTTTACGGATAAACCCCTGAGACTGTGCTGCTCTTGGTCAAGAAGATTGGTGGGGAAGACAGGTGCTGGAGCAAAAGCAGTTTTAAAATTAAACGGAGACGGAATGTTTCTGTAGGGGAGGCACCTTGGGTCAAATCAATGAGAAGCCAGGGAAACCCAAGGGCCTGCAAACCTGAGGCTGACAGAAGTTCCTCTCAACCCTGTTTCTCTGAAAGCTGCCTCTGCTCTGGTTCAAGATGAGCAATGACAGCTCCAGAAACTGGATTAGAGGGTGCTGCCCTATGATCGGAGGCAGGAGTGGTCTGCAGGGAAGGGGTGCTCTCCTTCCTTACAGCCTGAGGCATTGCACTTGCCTGTGTGCAGTGGGTGCAAACGTTTTGATGCCCAGGAGCTGAAAGAGTGCAGACACCATGTTATAAAGGCAAAGGGATATGGGGATCATGCATCAGGAGGTGGCTGTTCTGGATTTCTGTTCCAGTGGCTGGAGGTTAGGGATGAGAGGCAAGGGGAAGCTAGACGTGTTTAATTGCCTATAACTAATCAGGCATGTACACTCATCCTTCCCCTCCTTGTTCTTCTGAAAAAGTGCCCCCTCAGACTCTCTGGATTCCTGTGGAGCCAGCAATGAGGCAGCTTATACAGGCATGGACACTGAAGTGTAGATGATCCCTGGCCTCGTGCTCAGTCCCTGCAGTCAGGCTGGATCATTAGGACCGGCACCGTGAGGATGGTCATCCTTTCTGTGCCCTCTCAGCAAAATGAAGAGCAGCTTTGACAAACCCCAGGAATCATTAGGAGAAGGACCCAGGTCTATTTATCGTAAAATCATGTAGTATTGCTGTGGCATAGTGCTTTACCGAGACCCTGAGGTGGGAAAAGGATGTAGGATGAAGGGATGTTTGTTCGTAGCAGGAGCCTTAAAATGATGTGCAGGGAGTTCCTTCATACATAGTATTGGTTTTGAGCATCTTGGCACCCAGATTTTCAGTGGAAATAATTAACTTTGACAAACTAGAAATTTTAAATCAAGCTGGACAGAGGTAATTTTGGATAAAATGGGAGCTGTTCTTCACAGGGAAAATGTTGACAGCACAATTCCCAGTCCTTGTAGTTACAGTGAGCAAAAGACAATTAAGTAAAGTTCTGGGAAAAAGCTCATGGCACCCATACACTTATTTAGCTGCTCCTCTAAAAAAAAAAAAAA